>JAEQBA010002940.1:136620-219225 GCA_019434445.1 Phalangium opilio
GATTCTACTTCAGAACACTTTTCTAAGTAATATTTTCAGGATTGTGGTTAAAGCCACACCCGGGATAGATTTAATTTTAGAAGTAGGAATGGAGAAAAGAGTAATCTGGGCGTGCGTCAAAGTACCGGGCATCCTTCCTCGGCGAGAGGGGTATGGAAAAGAGGCGGGTCATAGCGACAGAGGGAAAAATGAATTACGTATTTTTAGTCGTCCCCGTCAGCAACGTCATCAAACCGTAGTTTAAGTGAGCCAATAAGATAATTTGAACTTTTCCTTACGTGTTGGAGGGAGGGGCTCTATACTGGACTAAGAGTAGGACTGAAGTAGTAAATACTAACCGTTCTACATTCCTGCTTCTAAAATTAAATCTATCAATGGCCACACTTAATATTTAACAACTACTAGTTCCTATTAACCGTTGTCATTGATTATACCAACCTCGTATTATAAATGTTATCGAAGAATTTAAAATCGAAATTGGTTTGGTTAATTTTAACCTTCTACTTCCGTTTAGATTACTATCATATTCTCTCGTATCGAATTTCGATCATCGTATAATGTTATAAATTGGCTTCGGTTCCAAAACTATTCGCTCGATTTAGACATTATATACACTGTATTATAAACGAATCAGGGTGAGAGGTCAGCGCCACCAAAGCTTAGTACACTTTCATCCTCGAACCCTCTTTGATAGAGATAAGATGAAGCCTGACTTTGTAGCTACAGTCATTCAATCAGATCCAGGTATAGATTATCAAAGTACCCTATCAAATAAGCTTATTCCATGTCGCTCTGGTAATTATTGCCAGACTATAGTGACGGAGATTGCTTTGGTGAATTTGCTTCCCTAGTTTTAATGATGCCTAATGATAAACTTCCCAACCACGGCGTCTACTAGGCCTAGTCTTTAAATGTCAAAGTAATATTAGAATTCTACCTCTATCTTCGATGTTATAACCAGTAGCGGAACTTTAAAAGACTTTTTTCCCTAAAAACATTCCCATTAAGTTTGGAGACTGCGCGTATAGAACTGAGAGAGAGAGAGAGGGAAAAGATCTTAAAATATATCTGCTATCATGAATAAATTTACTTGATTTATGAATAATGAACTCACGTTGCGAACGTGAGCTTCTAAGAAGGATGGTAAATCGATAAATGTAGAGCAGAAAAGTGTACAGACAGGGCAAAAAAAAATCACAATGGCAACTCTGGATGGAGCCAGCCTGAAATAACCCATTCTTCATCATGCTTCCTTTAGTTATCTAGGTACATCTTTGAAAACCTGTTTTTATTATTTTCATCCTCACAAAATTTCGGTTAACGATACATGATTTTTTCACTAGATTTGTTTCAAACTAGAAAAAACTGTGTCAGGTTATAACAAAATATTTGCTCTGGTGAAGTATTTCCAACTGATTACATTAAGTTCATTGTTTTCAAAGGAATGCCGTATTCTAGAAATTGAAATTGATTACAGTCAAACGGTCAAAATAACTGTTAGCCCCAAAAAACATTTCAAAAATATCACGAAAATCATTTTTTTTTCAAGTAAAAACCTAAAAAACAGCGTATTACAAATGGCAGTCCCAAAAACTGAATAATTTTGCAAATGATAACATCAAAATAGCATAATTTCTGAAATATCACCCCAAATTAGCATTATTTCCAAAGAATCACCAAAACAGAGCATAAATTCCAAAAGATAGCGCCAAAAATAGCATAACTTTCAAAAGATCGCGCCAGAAATAGCATAATTTCCAAAAAATCGCGCCACAAATAGCATAATTTCCTAAAGATCGCGCCACAAATAGCATAATTTCCAAAAGATCGCGCCACAATAGCATAATTTCCAAAAGATCGCGCCACAAATAGCATAATTTCCAAAAAATCGCGCCACAAATAGCATAATTTCCAAAAATCGCGCCACAAATAGCATAATTTCCTAAAGATCGCGCCACAAATAGCATAATTTCCTAAAGATCGCGCCACAAATAGCATAATTTCCAAAAGATCGCGCCACAAATAGCATAATTTCCAAAAGATCGCGCCACAAATAGCATAATTTCAAAAGATCGCGCCACAAATAGCATAATTTCCAAAAGATCGCGCCACATATAGCATAATTTCAAAAGATCGCGCCACAAATAGCATAATTTCCAAAAGATCGCGCCACAAATAGCATAATTTCCAAAAGATCATGGCAAAATATCATAATTTCCAAAAGATCATGCCAAAAATAGCGTAACTTCCAAATAATCATGCCAAAAATAGTGTAACTTCCATATGATCACACCAAAATAACATAGTTCCCAAAAGATCAGAACCAAAATAGCATATCTTCTAAAAGATCACACCAAAACGTAGATCAGAATTTTGGGCACGTTTACAAAAAGAATAATAAAGATTATAGTAATTTACGTGAACGTAGATTTCTCATGACTACCCTATTCTTACGATATATTTAAAAGCTAGACTTCAATATTCTTTAGAGAATTAGAGAGGATTCTTGCATTAGTACGCGTTTCTCCGCTCGACTTTGCGTGTAAATCCTAATGATGATATGTATATATCGGTGGTGGGTATAATCCCGAACAAGATTTGAATTTTTCCGCTTCAGGGTGTTTTAGTACTTTTTCTTTGCACTCTAGTTTCCAGTTCAATTTTCAAAGCCACTTTTGACTGTTTTAGCCTTTTTTCGCCCTTAAAAGTTCTTATTTCAGTCGCGTAGAGAACCTTTGAAAATATTGTATTTTTTAGTACGGAATGCGGCTATAAATGATGAAAACGTGCCAGTTGAATTTTATTCTCATGTATAGTCGTTAAGATGCGCTTCCGTTTAAATAAATGGAAGTAACGTTGACCAAGGCCCAGCGGGACGACGCAACAATGGCCGGAAAAGCTTTAAGCTTTGTTACTTCCGTTTTGTTAGACGGTAGTGGTAGGAAACCGTTAAGAAAACAGAAAAGTTCAGTGGCAGTATTTGCGGGGTGAACTGTAAATTCATTCGCAGTTTTAAACTTATATTTCTGCAGATATTCATTATCTGAAGTCACGTGTTGTACTTTCTTTTATTGTGTAATTTTTTTGCGGTATGGACGACCACTATTCACTAGCACCATGATGACGTCAAGATATGATATCCATGTTTGTTATCAAATCCTCTGTTCATTCTATAACCTCTTTCTTGCAATAGTAAAGCTGAAATTGTAATATTTTGCGGAAACTGAATTTAATAAGATATACGGTGTGTTTCAATCAGTTACTGATTGGACCCTTTTGAAGTATCTCATATTGCTAAAGGCTTAGTATTTATGGTAATAGCAAAATTGTTCGTAAATGAAATTTTCCGAAAATCGAATACCACTGAAAGTAGAATCAAATTTCAAAAATTCCTGACTTCTAAATCAGAATAAAAACGGCTGAATGTTTTGCGAACTTCGCTCCAAGATATCCGGTGTATTTCAATCAGTTATTGATTGGAAAATTTTGAAGTACGTAGGCGTACTGTCATAGATGGGTGGAAAAAATTACAATATCTCTCTAGGCCTAGTATTTATGGTAATAGAAAAATTGTTCGTAAATAAAATTTTCCGAAAATTGAATACCACTGAAAGTACCTGAAGGTTTTGCAAACTTCAAGTAACAGCCTACAAATCCACTATCATATCGTGATTAAGCGTTGCATGTCTCACGGGAAACCATCTTTACTGGGATGAAATATCAAAGAAACAGTAAACCTATCCGGCAACCGTACTTATTAGAATTTCAACGGGAAAATACAGCGCAATCGAGACTGGACACCATAATTTAAGGCCATTTGAATTACTACGCGTGGCCCTATTCTCCAGTAGCGTCTCAACCTGTCTGAACAATTCCTTTTTTCTCGTAGTAGGTTGCGGCGCCGCCTTCTCCGGAGTAGATAACGATGCTAAAAATATTTTCGGAGTTGTTTCACCTGGAAAAATCCTTCTGGCTATTTTACTTCGCACCCAACTGCCCTTCACACGGTACACACTTCCTCCCATCTTTACCTCAGTTTCTTCCTCATCTAAAGCTGAGGAGCAAGTGGTGTGAGCATAGATAAGTAAAATATATCTATTGTCACTTTATATTTTAGACTTAAGTTACTTCCGCACAATTTTATGAACCATTTGCACACAGTTTTTATATCGAAATTTTAGTTTACCAATTTTTACCATAGCCCATTTCCGCAAAGATTTAGGGTTTGGTTTGGGTAGGGTTTGATTCAGTTATAGTTAGGTTATGTTAGGTAAGGCTATGCTACAATAGAGGTTTGCTATTAAACTTGTGATTTGACCATTGCAATATCACTATCGATATACATAAGTTTATTGATAGACGTAAGCATTAAAACCAGCGAGTTTTTGTTAAAAAAATAAAAGTAAAAGCTGCATTTTTTAATTCCGTTTGCAAACTGTGCGAAAATGAGTCATGAAAAATTGTGCGGAAAGGTGCTATAGGTTTTAAGGTGTGAAAAATAAAACTGTGCGGAAAAGGGCGACCTCCAGTTACATAACTAACAAACACAAACTCGCTGAGAAACAAATGGCTGGATTCCCTTCAATAATGGGACACTGTAAAATAGCGTTACTTAAATTTGTCCTCTCTCATTTCCATCATTTTGTTTGAAACTATTGCACTATAGAAGGGTAGAGAAAGAATAGCGCTTATTGAACTAGAAAAAAACTGACGTTTTTTAAGAGGAATTTCTCGGATTTAATTGAGATTTCTGGTTTCTTTTTGGGTTTTACTCGGTTTTTCTAGGTTTTATTGGGGCTTTCTGGTTTCTTTTTTGGGTATAACTGGGTTTTATTGGGTTTTTTATTCTGGGTTTTTCTTTATACTTAGCTGTTGCGTGAATTGAAGTAATTGTCATTCAAAAGTAACTGCTTAATAATAAAAATCTTAAAATGTTTCGTAAAAAATAATAAATATTAAATAATACTTTTGTAGTTGAAACAATAAATATCTTAAACTATACTTAAAGAAATTATTTTAGCATTTAAATTCATCGAAAGTGAAGATTTAACAGATGGGTTTTATTAAGTGGTTTTTTTTATTTTTTATAAAACCCGTGAATATTAGGATCTATTGGTTACTAGAATTACTTAGACGATTTTCTTCAAGTACAAGATAACTTTTGTTTAAATATTAGAAAAATAAAGTATGCTCAGGAGCGAGGGACTAATCACTCCCAAAGTCGCTTTACACCGAATATGGATTACGTGTAATAATTTTAGAACTGTCAAGGGCAGGGTTTTTAAAGATTACTCTGAGTGACCAGCCCCTTGCTGAGGAGTACGGAACTCTTTCTATTCATTGAAATGGTATCGAATTTTCATACATGAGTTTCTGATATCTATGGATGTGCGTATGAAGAACGGTGCAGGCTGAACTTCCCCCAACCAAGGTTCTTGGAGCAATTTAAACTTTTTTCACTCTCGCCTTGCATTTTTTCATCAAGGTATTTTGTACCTGTAGGCCCTTTTTCTTTATGACTAGTACACTTCCGAACGAAGGAACGAACACAAAAAAGTTTTTCGGATCGGTACTACGATTTTTTTTTATCTTTGCTCACGTCCTTCCTCCTCCATCTCTCGAAAGGAAAAGCGTTAAAAAATGAGGTTTTTTACCAACTCTCTCCTGATACCAATGTATGAGGTAGCTGTTGTTGTTTGACGCAAGAACGACTCTGGGTTTAACTGGTTATTAACTCTTTATTAATTTAATTAAAACATTAACATTAATATTAATATCCGGGAACAATATACTGAACTGACTTTGAGAACTGACGACTGAGAACTGACGACGTTATCGGAATGTTATCCGGTTATATAGTTAAGGCATCGCGATAAAAAATAAAGATTACAGCAATGACCGCGATGCATAAAAAACACAAGTATAGAAAATAGAATCTGGATATAGATAAAAAACAACCGGTATTATCTCTAATTTACAACAGTCCCTCTTAATATCGGTGGTTTCAATCTTCTATCCAGGGGGTGGTCATTTAATTATTTCCAGTCCAAGAGCTTTGACGCAGAGGAGATGCTTCGGACGGAACAGGCTCTTCGTACAGATGTCAGCTGGCATTTCCTCTGTTGGTAGATACCGCAAGGCTATATGTCCCTGGTCGTAGGTGTCTCGAATGAAGTGGTGCCGGATGTCAATGTGCTTCGTTCTGGCATGGAAAACAGGATTCTGAACGAGTTTCTGGGCACCCTGGTTGTCGTTGTACAGCTCGATCGCCTGAACTGATACTCCAAGTTCGTTGAGAAGTCCCTTGAGATATATGGCTTCTTTGGTTGCGTCGGACATTGCCATATATTCTGCTTCTGTACTGGACAAGGCAACAGTTCGCTGTTTTCGGGCTTCCCAGGATACTGCAGCGCCGGCTAGTTTGAAGACATATCCAGTATATGACTTCCTATCTTTCGGACAGCCTCCATAGTCTGCATCAACGAAACCTTGGATTGGCAATCCGGTCTTCCGATAAAGCAACCCATGATGAAGAGTTCCCTTCAGGTATCTCAGAACTCTTTTCCCGGCAATCCAATGAGTTTCGTCATAACTTGTGTTGAACTGGCTCAACGCGCTGACTGAATACGCCATATCCGGTCGTGATGACACTACCAGGTACATGAGAGAGCCGACCAGAGATTGATACGGGATACGACTGATCTCTTCGGCTACTGGGTGTTCTGGACTTTGCAACTTGTTGTTGGCATCCATTGGAGTCGCTATTGCTTTGGAGTCTTGCATGTTGAAACGTTTCAGGACCGTTTCTGCATATTTCGCTTGGGAAATCCGGATGGTATTTTGTTTTAGATCTTGGTGAAATTCCATTCCGAGACAGTGATGGATTGGCCCCAGGTCCTTCATATCGAATTTTCTCCCAAGTTCAAGCTTTACTTCAGTCATCCAATCCGGGTTGTTGCTTGCAAGGATCAGATCGTCGACGTAGACTCCAATGATCATAACATCTTCCGCGACTCTCAAAACGTATAAGCAGGGGTCGCTCTTCAATGGTGTCATTCCAATTTCCGAAAGTCTTTGATGTAACTTCTTGTACCATTGGCGGCCCGATTGTTTTAAGCCGTAGAGGGATTTCTTGATACGACAGACTTTATGTCCCTCTTCTTCCAGGTCGCTGGTCCATTTCTTTGCTCTGGCAATGATCGACTTGTCGAACCGGGTTGACTTGACGATTTCTTCGAGGGATTCTGTTAATCCTTCCGGGACGACCATATATATTTCTTCCTCGAGTTCGCCATTAAGATAGGCCGTGACGACATCCATTTGGTGGACTTCCAAACCGATTTCCACAGCAAGGGCCATAAGCAGTCTTATCGAGCTGGATCTAATGACGGGTGCGAACGTCTCTTGGTAGTCGATCCCTGGTCTCTGGGCAAAACCTTTCGCTACGAGCCTGGCTTTCCTTTTCTCTACTTCTCCGCTGGGTAAGTACTTCGTTCGGAAGACTAAACGATTTCCAAGGACCTTCTGGTTTTCCGGACAGTCAACGATGTCCCAGGTTTCGCACTTGATAAGCGAAACGAACTCTTCCGTTACTGCTTTCTTCCAATCGTTTGCGTACGGAGAAGCCAGGGCTTGCTTCAAGGACAAAGGCTCTGATAAGATGGCTAGGTTTGCTGACTCATCAGGCAGGGTTTCTTGCTCGTCAGTAGCCTCTTCAGTAGACTCTTCTGAGACGCTCGGAATCATGTTGAATGATTTCTTCGGTCGTCCGGGTACTCCAGTTCTTATTTTCTTCGGTCTTCCAGGACCTTTCTTCAGAACGAGGGTTTCTGACGGTTCTTCGAAGACGTCCTCGTTTTCCTGGGCATTAGGTTCTTCCGGGGTTTCATCTATGAACTCCTTTTTGACTTCTTTGAATTCTTCTCTGACAGACGGTTTTGCAGCGTGTGTAGTGGCCGGGACTTCGATTTCGCCTTTAGCTTTGCTTCCGTATTTCAGGTTGACTTCTGGAGTGGCGAAATCATCATATCCGCCTTGTTTATTAAATTCTCCCAGGAACTTGACATTTCGACTTCGGTAAATTTGCTTCTCGGACGGAACCCATAGTCGATAGGCCTTCGAGACTTCAGAATAGCCGATGAAAACGCATTCTTTGCTCCTGGCTGCAAACTTCCCTTTCCTTTTATTTTCGTCCAACAGCAAAGCTTTGTCGCCGAAAATCTTCAAATGTTGCAGGGATGGCTTCTTTCCGGTCCATCTGGTAAATGGTACTTCTCCATTTATACTTCGGGAAGGACAACGGTTTCGAATGTAATTAGCCGTGGCCATCGCTTCTGCCCAGAATGATGGTGGAAGTTGCGCTTGTATCATCATACATCGGGCCATATCTAGGAGTGTTCTGTTCTTTCTTTCGGCAATGCCATTCTGTTCCGGGGTGTATGGTACGGTGAGCCTTCTTTTTATACCAGAGTCTTTCAGGAATCTGTCGAATTCATTGTTGCAGTATTCGGTTCCGTTGTCGGACTGCAAGGTCTTGATTTTTCTCCCGGTTTCCACTTCAGCTCGTTGCTTGAATTCTTTGAAGGCTTTCAA
The DNA here is from genome assembly GCA_019434445.1 of Phalangium opilio. Lineage (NCBI taxonomy): Eukaryota > Metazoa > Arthropoda > Arachnida > Opiliones > Phalangiidae > Phalangium > Phalangium opilio. The sequence continues at coordinate 145,213 of JAEQBA010002940.1, forward strand.
CACTTCGCTCTTGTGTTTTAAAAAGCTGACTTCACTCCACCGGGAATAATCATCAGTGAAAACGACGATGTACTTGGCTCCACTCATCGACGTTACTCTCATCGGGCCGCATACGTCAGAGTGTACTATTTCCAGGACATGCGAGGTGCGGCTATCTTCAGGTTTCGGGAACGGCTCCTTCGATTGCTTTCCTTTGATACAGATTTTGCAGATTCCCAGACTCCCATCTTTTTCAATGTTGAGTCCCGTAGCCAAATTCTTCCGGGCCATTTCCTTTAAACTTCTCTCGTTCAAGTGACCGAGTAGGAAATGCCAGTTTTTCAGGTTGCTTCTAGGCTTTATTTCCGATTGCACTGCATGGACCGTTTCTTCAGCCTTTCTCAGGAAATAAAGGTCTCCAACTCTGTCAGCAACTGCAATCACTTCCCCGGTTGCCGTCTTAATCCAGGCCTGCGACTTCTTGAATGTGACCTCATGTCCTTTGTCTGTCATCTTGGCAATGGATAGGAGATTTGTTCTTAAATCCGGGACATGAAGGGCTCGTTCCAGGCGAAGAATTCGATTGTCGCTGCCATTCGTTGCGGGTACTTTTGCTTCGCCAACACCTCGTATCTTCGTTGACTCTGCAGTGGCCAGGTTTAAAGATTTCGTGGTCTCTTCGTAAACGTTGAAGCAGTCTCTGCTGGAAGTCATATGTGAGGTGGCTCCGCTGTCCAGGCACCAGGAATCTTGATCAGCCTTCAGGTGCAATGCGAATTCTTCCTCGGCCAAATTTTCTGCCAGTACATGATGGGCGTTTTCTTTCTTTCTGGTTCTTATGCCTGAACCATGGTTTCTGTCGGGGCAATCAGCTACCTTGTGGCCGGGTTTCCTGCATCCATGACACTTGTACTTAAAGGTCGTGCTTCCTCGTCCACGTAAGCTTCTTCCTCTACCCCTTTCTGCAGTTTTCCGGGAAAAGTGGTTACTGCCCATCATCGCATTCTGCACGGGTTCGTCTTCCCTTGAGTTCTTGGCGTCCGATTCCTCCAGGATCTTTATTTTTAAGGCTTCCGGATCAGGTAACGTATCCCTGGACTCTATTGCGCACCGGAAGTTCTCGTACGATTCTGGTAGACTGTATAACAACATAATGGCCAGTAGGTCGTCGTTTACAGCTACTCCCATGTCAGCCAACTTGTCTACTGCATCGAAAAATTCTCGGAGGTGATCCCGGACATCTTCTCCCTCCTTCATTTTCTTGAGGGTCAGTTTCTTCAGCAGCGTGGCTTTCCGGGCAGGTCCACTGGACTGGTAGATGGATTCGAGCTTCTGCCATACTTCCCGTGAGGTCGTGCAATTCTTTACTTGCTTCAACTCCGACGGACTGATCGACAAGATTAGGTCCGCTCTTGCCTTCCGATCATTACTGTCCCAGGTAGCGACCGCCTGGGCGTTTCCTTCCGTTCCCCGTACCGGAGTTGGCCTCGTTGAAGTTCCATCTACGTACTCCCAGAGGTCGTTCTTCTGAAGCAGGGCTTCCACTTGCATTTTCCAGGTATCATAATTATCTTTAGTTAACGTCTCGATTCGTCCCAGGTGATTTCCGGCCATTCTACGTCTGACTCCGCACCTTAAAGGATAATCTTCCCGGCGTTGAACTTCTTATGACTTCTAAACCTTTGCGCAGTGGAAGCGTGCTGGGCCCATAACCTGTTGTTGTTTGACGCAAGAACGACTCTGGGTTTAACTGGTTATTAACTCTTTATTAATTTAATTAAAACATTAACATTAATATTAATATCCGGGAACAATATACTGAACTGACTTTGAGAACTGACGACTGAGAACTGAAAACGTTATCGGAATGTTATCCGGTTATATAGTTAAGGCATCGCGATAAAAAATAAAGATTACAAGAATGACCGCGATGCATAAAAAACACAAGTATAGAAAATAGAATCTGGATATAGATAAAAAACAACCGGTATTATCTCTAATTTACAACAGTAGCACGCTAGAATGAAGGTGAACACCGAGAGAAATACAATTATTTTTGCTATATATATTTTTATATTTTTTTATATTTTCCCGATTTATTTTCGTCCCTGCTTCCAATTTCTGTATTTGTAACACTAAACTATAATGAAAAGATTGAACTAGTAGCGTAGGAGTCTTGGTATACCTTTTATTATTTTGTGTGTATTAAATGATTGGTTTGATATTTTAAAGTTTGCGTCATCGGTTATATATCAATATATCAAGTGCTGAAGTACACAGGATGCGCGGGGTTAGTCACTTGAATAATCAGTTGTACGAAACCGCAGAAATCGTTTTTACTTGATTTCTAGAATTGTGGGTAATCAAAGCTAATCAGAAATCTCCCACAATCACTGGAAATCACGTGAAATCTTGAGAAAAATAGAAAATAATCACATGATTTACTAGTATTCTTTTGTAATCACCTCGGTAATCACACCTTTCGTGAAATAATCACGCATAATCAATCTAGGAATTCGAAAATCCTAAAAAAATATTATAATCAATTTAAATAGAAATAATCCCTGTATTCATCAAAATTCACTAAGAATCCAGTGGTAATCACCAAAAAATCACCGGAACTCGTAACTCAAGCAGGAATCACAAGTAATCTGCGGCAATAACGGAAAATCAGTGTAAAGATTATGGAAATCAAGGAATTCGTTCAGTAATCATCGAAATTCCCATAAAAATTCAGAAATCAGTAATCAGGTGCACAAAATTTTGGCGAATGACTAGCCCCTCAACAGGATGTTTTTGATAAGTCTGCCATAAACACTCTGTATCGCAATATATCAACTGTTGATACCTTGTTTTAAAGGAAGTGCGTTCTATTTGTATAAAATTTTAAGATAGTATCAGACTATTTTTGGAAACTTTATCAGTGACGTAGTCGTATTTTAATTGTTCAAACACGCAATTCCCGAATGAGATACTTGAGGGTTAATGAAATTTCTGGAAAGTTTTATTTAGTAAATTGTCATGGGATTTGCGTGTACGACTGCTAAATAAACGTCTAATACGTTTTGCTATTATTATCCGACAGCTTTAGCACGAATGTAATAATGTAAAAATGTTTCTGGGAACAACGATGAATTTATGAATGTTATTATCATGGATACAAAATTAGTTTATTCGCATAGGTAACCTGATTCTCTAAAAGTACACCACTATGCAATATCAGCAGTAAATAGGAGAAGTATTGTACGTATCCCCAGCTTAAGCTAGTCCATTTCCTTGAAAAACACGGTTTGCATCGAGAAAATTTAATTCATCCAATCGGAGAGAGCCAAGTTATGCAGAGAAATGATCTTACACGCTACACTACACGGTCCTAAATCTAACTAAAGTCGTTCAATCTGGACAGACAAAGAGATCAGAAAATAGTTTCGTGGAAGTGTATTAATCAGCGACTTCCCGCCAAAAACGCAATTCTGGAAAGGCGCGAAAAAAAAAAAACAACCACAACGCGACGCCTCGAGGAAACCCCCTTTGATGCGTGCTTCCCCCTATTTATGTATCATAAATCTGTCTTATATAGTTCGATTGGCCTTTTATTAGCTCCGTCATTTATCATAAGCGAGTCATAATCCTTTTACACTTTGGAGTTTTCATAATTTTGATTTGGATTTTGATGACTAACTACATTCCGTATCATCTCGGCTTTTCCTCAAAATATTTCCCGGCATGCAATTTTGAAAATAGCCGGCCCGAAACAAATCTTAAATTGGGCGCGAATGAGAAAAGGATTTCGTTTATAGGCGTTTTAAAATCATTTTGGAAGTCCGTTCGTCCATTCTCTTTTATATATTTTTGGTGACTTAAATTCGTATGAGGCGAATTGAGTAAAAGCAACCGAGATGCTCGGTCGGGTGACGCAGAGAGATAGAGAGATGTTTGAGGGAATGACGATGGCCTTAACCCTAACTCGAGGGAACCTCGGACGTTGGCGACTCACGTTCGCTACCGAAAAGCGTTTCCGTAATTACATCAACCCATGATGTAAAATTCTAATTAGTCCTAAATTCTTGGCTTTCTCCGGAGGGCGAAAACGAGAGAGACGAAGAGAAAATTAGTTTGCTACGGAAGCTAGGCGATCGTTTTCTTAAAAGGGGCTGAAGCTATACGCTTTCTCGTGCCTATTGCTTCGTGAATAATCTCATTGTGCGAGATTCCATTGCGTTTCCCTACTAACCCTAACGCTGGGAGTAACTAACTCGAGGAGATTATAGCACGAGAATTGAAAGAAAGAGTTCCAATCTTGCAAACGAAGAGGTCAGACTAGGTTTGCAAACATAATAGGTTCAGACAAGTTATGAAGCTGCCAAGAACAGATACTGTATACTCATATTATATAAAGTAATTTCGGTAGAGTGGGGGAGTGAACTGCGTATCCCCAACGTTGGGGGCAGCTTTGTAAGAGAGAATACTATTGGCCCCCGGAAGGGGGTACCACTAAGATAAGAGAGAGAAGGATATGACGTTGCCATATATGGGAAAGAAGTTACTCTATATAATAGTTGAAGTCCATTACACGAAATTACAGCAATCACTCTCAAATATGCGTAAAATAATATTAATTTAATTTCTAAACGTGTTTAATGAATATTCGAAGCACATTGCGCAAGATAACTTGATTGATTTCAAACACAACGATGTTTTCAAGTGCACAAGAAAATTATTTTAATTAAAAACTCGACTAGTTTCGGTCACGTTATTGAACCATCATCCTATCGAATTTTTTAATTAAAATAATTTTCTTGTGCACTTAAAAAAATCGTTGTTTTTAAAATCAATTAAATTCTAAACATCTGTTCGCAAAAACGCTTAAACAAAGTATACTTTCTTAGTTCTTACAATACCTTAACTTCTTTTTACTCGTGCGGGGGAGAATCCCCCCCTCGCACGAGGTATTGGTCCCGGTTTTCAAGGTCTCTCTAGCGTAGCTTTGGCAATGCATGGCGACAGGAATACCGTGTGTTCGGGCTTTTCATCCCCATCATTGCGATTTCGATTTTTTAAAGTAGACACTTATTTGGTGACTCCACCAGAACGCAATCTAGCTGAAGCCGCAAAAAAGGATAAATAGACTCCGCCTCCTCCGAAGCACGCGTTGGTGCGGTGGGTTAAGGATGGTGGCGCGCGATGGTGCTAGTGGATAGCTTAAGTCGTCTAGCAAAGAGTTTTTTATCTAATGCTCGCTTTTTTAGCCCCTATTGTTTAAATTTTTATTATCTTACATATCCCGCACGAGTGTCCTTTCTGCTTGAAAACGCTTGATCAAATAGCTTTATTTTTGTAAAATTGTCGACAATTATCGGCCGTAAATTTACTATTTACATCAAGTAATGAACCTTTTTTTGGTGTCTAGCCTCCTTTCCGCCAATGTTATGGAAAATTCTCAGAGAAAGCGAGTCGACTTACTTGATTACTTCAAGGCCCTAACTCACTCACTGCAGATATGCGGGAACAAATTTTCAAAAGCTAGGTCATGCATAGCTCTTGGAGCTAACACCCACCCTCATCTGGCCGGAAGCTCCGCGGGTCTAGCGATTAATCCCGCAGACGTTACCCTACCATGGATTAATTCCGGCCAAGCGTGCCTGCCTGCAAAAGTGCCACTATGCCAGGGCCCAACCTCTTTTCAGAATCAGACTTATCTTTTCAGCCTTCCCGAAATTTTAATATGGTTCGTTCCAATTGACGCTTTCAATAGATACAGAGGCATTTGAACAATCTCTTGTGAACTGGAATTATAAATCCTACATGGTCAACTGCTAAGTTCTGGTTCAAAAAAAGGCGTTTCACTTGGTCGCAAATTCGAACGATTTTGCGTTTATTTCATTGACATGAGACGTAAAAAATCGATACAAAACCAAATTTAACTAGCACAGTATTGCACCCTCAAAACGTCTCTTTCATTAGAGGTCAGGTTTTTCATTGGCTGCTAAACGTAACGAGAGCTAGGTTGCAACGTGGTATTCGTAAGAAACGTCAAACCACTTTGAAGGGTGAAGGATAGATTCCTTGTATTTTTCCATTGCTTTTATGTGGGTCGTGGCAGTTAGGGTCGAATGGCCCAGCTGGTATTAGGAACTCTCTCTCAATCCCATTGCGCTGGTGCCTCGTCTACCGATCCTTCACCCATTGCCCGGACGCTGACTCCGGCGAACCCTGAAAGGTCGAGCTCGTATTCGACCATTCGTTAAAAGTAGCGTCGGGGTCTCGGGGGTATTATGGCTTTTCTCCAGTTTAGAAGCGGACTAGGGCGACCGCCCTGTCAGGCTTGTAGCCACTTTTTCTTTCGATCAACTAAGCGGCGATAATGTAACAGCTGAAGAATATATTTAACCCGCAATATTTCTGGTTTCACCCTGGCTAGTTGCAAGGCTCTCTTCCCTTTGATAGTGGCTTTATTAAAAGGGATATATCTCTCCTTTGGTCAAAAGTCGAAATAGCGAGTCAGAGAAGTGGGAAATTTTATCATTTTACGTTGAGTATATTATATTTTATACTTCATACCTCGAAGTCAATGCGTTCCGTAACTTCCCAGTAATTAATATAGCAGAATCATCACGAGAATTGTGTTTGTATTCGCCACGGAAAATTGCTTTCTTGATCTAACTTATACATAAATGATTAGCTTTTACACAGTATGTTTATCTAGAGCTACAAAAGGAAATATTTACTCAACGTGAAATTCTAATATTTGCAGCTCAATCATTGTATTATCTGGCAGAAATGACAACCCTTTCGCGATGTTATTTTTATGCAAGCCTCTGTCAAACCATGGATATGTATAAATACTTTGTATTATGGATTCCGAACTATTCTAAAATGCTGGCCACCAAATACGCAATACACTCGCGGATGTGAGGTGGCTCTAAATTGAGTCGGAAAAAGCTAGGTCTCGTGGGGAAAAGGAACTGTGGCTCTCCATCCTGGCACCATGGGAGAAAATAGAACTTCTTTCTCCCTCACAAGGCGGGGGGGGGGATTGAAAGTCATCTTTTTTTTCTCAGCTGAACTGGCGCCTAAGTGAAATGCTTTGTGGAAGGTTAGCGTTGGGAATTCATAATACGTAGAATTTATACATATCCATGGCTAAACCAATTTAGAGCTATAGTTCAAGAATGACGCGAGAATTGACTACAGTCGGTTTTGAAGTTAATCTTCCTATTAAGTGTGGACTAAGCCTTTGACAGCGATTCACCAGGCGTCGCTTTACGAGAATCTATGACGTTCAACCTTGGCCATTTCATGCCAAGCTGTCAGTAACCAGTGACAAACTTATGGAACATATTTTATGAATTTACCTTAAAAGTTATTCATGATCGAATGATAGTTTGATTGCGAGAGGATATATATCATTCGTTGTCTGCTAGACACTTTATTTCCCCTAAGACTTCTAAACCTAATAGGAAGTAGGCCTAATAAGGCGTATTTACCCACAAGTACAAAATCGATGTCCTTTGAAAAAAAAGAACATAGTACTCGTGATTGCTAGTCCCTTTAATAAATGTCCTTTGGTAATACGAGGTAGTGACGGTAGGCGCCTTCTGGGTCAACATCATTCTCTTCAGATCTTCATTGTATCCTTCAAGATTTGCACGGATATGATTAGGATACTCTCCTTCGCCAAATCTCTAGTGTATAAATGCCAAACTTTGGGCAAACACTCTAGTCTCCAGTCCTCGAAAAAATATGAAACAAGATTGAGTTGCGCTCTTATAAATGAATCAAGACTCCCATCCTTCCTTGTGGTCAGACGCTGTCTTATACAATTGAACGTCAAAGTATTTTTAAAGAATTCGACAGATATCAAAATCGATTGTAAAGCATTTGAAAAAAGAATTCAAAGAAATAAAGTTTAACTTGAAGACGATTCCACTTTCAATGGAAAGCACTACCATAATAAAAATCTTCTCAAACATCAATTAAATAACCTTTCATGAACCCTATTAATTTCATGGAAATCTCCATGATATTATCACTTCTTGAATAGTCTTTGGAAAGCCTTGTCGCCTTGCTCAAAAGTGAACATCAGAAAATCGAGTTGACTTCACTTCATAAACTTTGCGATTATATAGAAGACAGAGGTGAAAATTAGAGGGTAATTAAAACTAACCATGCTCGTTTCGTCCAGTTACTATTAACCGATTTTACATTTTAATTTACTGAAAATTGTTTTATTGGGGAAGAGCAAACTGCGCTACCTATTGATAAAATGAAGAAGTATATAATTATCAAGAAAATGTATAGAGAATCAAGGGTATGAATAAGCAACCTAACTCCCATTTGATTTATGAAGTGTTAGATCAGGTATGGTTAAATCTACGATACATTTTTCGTCTATTTAAAACCGTATGGTGCTGATAGAAATAGAGTTAATTTTATCAATTTCGGTTATTCGTAATGTAGCAATTTTATCAGATAATATGGATTTTCCAAGTTAATAGGTCTTAGAGTTGTCTTCTGCCGTCACCCTGCGGGATTTCACGATTTCTTCAAAATATCGGAATCTCGAAAGAATTAGAAATTTTCATGATTTTGGAAGTTTATCAGATATTTCGTGTTAAATACTAGGCATTCTTTTGAAGGGAATGACTGCTCCCTTCCCAGTTATAGGTGTTAGAACTTTTCGTCATTTCGCAATTTCGTCAGAGATTTCATGATCTCGCAATATTATCAGAGATTTTAGGATCCCGCAATTTTATCAGGGATTTCATGATCTTGCAAATTTATCAGGGTTTACGGTTTTTCGCAGTTTATAGGTCTTTGGGTGGAGATAAAACTCACTTGTCTAGGTCTGCGAGGAAAACATTAAATACTGGCCATTCTTCTGAACAGAATGACATAGGATATAACAGGGTAAAATTTATTTTCAAAAGAAATACGACTGCGCTGAAATTAATAACCAACACGTTTTAATTCGAACAGCCTGACACAACAGATAGCAATATATTCATATTCTTTCAAGGTTGTATATTGAAACTAATAAAACGTAGCCCTTGCATTAGGTATTGATAGTTCGAAATATTTGAAATTAAGAAATCGGTTTACTTGTTCCATACATACAAGCTTAATATTTTATATTATTTTTACCTCTTTTTAATTCTGCAAAGCCGATAGACCCGCGTAGATAAAACCTTATGCCCGTTTGTGATGTTGAACGAAAAATTCACACTTTCTTAGGGCTAGCTTTCCATATAGAAACTGTATATTTTTATTCTAGAGGACCGGTAGAACCTTCTTGATAATCAGAACCCACACCCTGAAGTAATTTTAAAGAAAACAATAGGCTTTAGAAATTAATGAACAACACGTATTCATTCGAGCAGCCTGACATAACAGATAGCAATATATTCATATTCATTCAAGTTTGCATATTGAAACTAATAACACGTAGCATTTAAAGCTTTCACTTTTAATTAATGTGGAGAGATAGATTCTCGTGGTGATCAAAATATGAAATTACAGATGACAATATGTATTAAACTTAAACTGCCCTATAAAGTAGTAATAATACGCGTAGCTTTAGCATTTTAAACGTTTCACTTGATAATGTAAGTCATAATAATATAGTGTGTTGCGGTCTGATGATCAAATCTTTTAAGTAGTTTTTTCTGCAGAAACTTAAGTTTAGTACTTTTTTTAGGTTGAAATGGATCTGAAATGTGTTGGTATTTTCATTATTCTGGCTTCAGTCAGTTCGAGATCATTTGGTGGAATAAAACAGGATCGGTACTTGTTGGTGTCAAAATTCTGTAGTAAGTTTTGTCTATACTGTTCAATTATACATGAATATTTCGTAATCACGATTAAAATTAGTTTATTCTGACTTAAATGATGCTAAGACCATAACTAATGCTCAAAACGAGAATTCTTCGAAAAATTTGTACTCGGATATTTTTGCAAAACTGATTTGAACTTGAAAAATATCTAAGTTTAAAGTTTTATTAAAATTAAGTTACGCGGTTTTATTATAAAAATTGGCGATCTCTTACTATACAAATACAAATCTTACAGAAATAAAAGTTGGCTGAGTTTGAAGTTTAGCTTGTGGAAACTTTTCGCCTTACATAACTTACGAAAAAGAAAATTCCTCAAATAATATGTTAGACAAAGTCGCTACGAGCGCCCATAAATGTCATCCATAACACAATATTTACAATAAAATTTGTAAAAGTTTTGTACAACTTCTTAGAAGCATCTAACCGTGGAGAAAATTGGAACGATGTCCCTTGTGTAAAAAAATTGGGGAGTTAATTTTACAAAACTGCATAGAAAGACATCGATGTTCCAGCTACCGCAAGGTACTAGCGTGTACCCCTAAAAATATATATTTAAAACGCTTCTCAAACATCAATTAAATAACCTTTTATGAACTCCATTTATTTCATGGAAACTTCCATGATATTATCACTCTTTGAATAGTCTTTTGAAAGCCAAGTCAACACGTGCACATTACGACATTACCAGAACGAGTGGACTCCATTTCAAAAGCTTTGCGATTATATGGAAGACGGAAATGAAAATGATTCTGTAAGGAAAACTAACCATGCTCATTGCGTCCCGCTACTATTAACCGTTTATACTTTAATAATTTACTGAAAATAGTTTTCCTTGTCCAAAGCAAGCTGCGCTGTTGGAAGAGCACCTAAAGATAAATTGAAGTTGTGGAACGAAGAGTTTCAGGTAAATTGTGTTTTAAACGATCACGTGTAAATTGCCGTTGCATTAGTGTAAAAGAGAACTCGCCTTAAGGGAAGAAAACCATGAGCTGAAAATTAGAACTTAAAAGAAACGTCCATATATTCTATAGACTATTCAAAGGGGGCTAGATCACAGAGTATGTAATTTAAGTGAAGCAGTAGCTTGTGTTTCCCCGCGTTTCGATCTGCTCGAGAGACTGGCTCGGAGTAGACCAATGTCAAATTTCATGAAGCTCGACCAACAACGAGGAATGTTAGCCACTTCCAAAAGGCACATGCGAGGCTCACCGACTTCAAAAGCGACCATGAATTACACCACAGACTATGATCGGTTCGCGTGCGCAAAAAAACTGGTTTCCTTACCGCTCCTCTTTAGATACTGACTCCATTTCGAGATACAGAGTTAAGACGAAACTACCGATAGGTAGGTCCAAAGACGTTAGATTGGACGTCAAAGTTACCAGTCCACCAAAGTCCTTTGTTTTGAAGCCATGTCTAACGTCTTTGGAATCAAAAACTAGATGTTTCTTCTTAAGAAAAAACCATGCTCGAAAAGCAGACTCTATTTAACCCCCTTATGTTTATCTTTTTTTTCCAAGAGACAAATAAAATAATTAGGAAATGAGCTATAGCTCAAATTATCTCTGGTTTAATTGACATGTCCGTTGAACCCAGTAGTTCACGGTCCACCCTGTAGCACCACAAGGGACATACGTTCAATTCATGTTTATACAGAATTATCCATTTGCTTGCGCAGTTTTTAATTAAGTTCTTTTGCTTTTCCTCCCCATGTAGTTTTTATTATTATACCTGCTGTTCCCTCGTGGAATAATCTGCATTTCTGATCATGTAATTTTTATTTATATTTCAGAAATGTCAAGCAACTGCCGGTAATTCTTAAATTTTCGACACAAATCAGTGATTTCATTTCAAAAATGATATTGTACAGATAGCAATATATTCATATTCTTTCAAGTTTGAATATTGAAACTAATAAAAAAATTTTCACTCGAAAATAATGTAGAGGGATTCTCGTGGTTTTATGATCAAAACAAGACATTACAGAAAACAATATGCAGTTAACTTAAACTGCCCAATAAAATGGTAATAATACACGTAGCTTTAGCATTGTAAATTTCTAATATTTTCAGTTTTGAAGACATGATTATAAAACATTAATTATTAAAAAAAATTATATATATATATATATAACAAAGGATCAAGGGTTTTCATGATCTCGCAATTTTATCAGGGATTTCATGATCTCCCAATTTTATCAGGGATTTCATGATCTCGCAATTTTATCAGGGATTTCATGATCTCGCAATTTGATCAGGGATTTCATGATCTCGCAATTTGATCAGGTTTTTCATGATCTCGCAATTTGATCAGGGATTTCATGATCTCGCAATTTGATCAGGTTTTTCATGATCTCGCAATTTGATCATTGATTTCATGATCTCGCAATATGATCAGGGATTTCATGATCTCGCAATTTGATCAGGGATTTCATGATATCGCAATTTGATCAGGTTTTTCATGATCTCGCAATTTGATCAGGTTTATCATGATCTCGCAATTTGATCAGGTTTATCATGATCTCGCAATTTTATCAGGGATTTCATGATCTCGCAATTTGATCAGGTTTTTTCATGATCTCGCAATTTGATCAGGTTTTTCATGATCTCGCAATTTGATCAGATTTTTCATGATCTCGCAATTTGATCAGGTTTCTCATGATCTGGCAGTTTTATCAGGGATTTCATGATCTGGCAATTTGATCAGTTATTCATGATCTTGCAATTAGATCCGGTTTTTCATGATCTCGCAATTTGATCAGGTTTTTCATGATCTCGCAATTTGATCAGGTTTCTCATGATCTCGCAATTTGATCAGGTTTCTCATGATCTCGCAATTTTATCAGGGATTTCATGATCTCGCAATTTTATCAGGTTTTTCATGATCTCGCAATTTGATCAGGGATTTCATGATCTCGCAATTTGATCAGGGATTTCATGATCTCGCAATTTGATCAGGTTTCTCATGATCTCGCAATTTTATCAGGGATTTCATGATCTGGCAATTTGATCAGTTATTCATGATCTTGCAATTAGATCCGGTTTTTCATGATCTCGCAATTTGATCAGGTTTTTCATGATCTCGCAATTTGATCAGGTTTCTCATGATCTCGCAATTTTATCAGGGATTTCATGATCTCGCAATTTGATCAGGTTTTTCATGATCTCGCAATTTTATCAAGGATTTCATGATCTCGCAATTTTATCAGGGATTTCATGATCTCGCAATTTGATCAGGTTTTTCATGATCTCGCAATTTGATCAGGTTTCTCACGATCTCGCAATTTTATCAGGGATTTCACGATCTCGCAATTTGATCAGGTTTTTCATGATCTCGCAATTTGATCAGGTTTCTCATGATCTCGCAATTTTATCAGGGATTTCATGATCTCGCAATTAGATCCGGTTTTTCATGATCTCGCAATTAGATCCGGTTTTTCATCATCTCGCAATTTTATCAGGGATTACGGTTTTTCGCAGTTAATAATGATAGGTCTGCATTGAAAACATTAATACTGGTCATTCTTCTGAACAGAATGACATGGTGTATAACAATATACTATTTATTTTCAAAAGAATTATAACTGCTATGAAATTATTGAACAATAGGTATTGTTTCGAGAATCTCATGGTTTTATGAACAAAATATTACATTACAATATGTACTAAACTTTAACTGCCATATAAAATAATAGTAATACACGTAGCTTTAGCATTTTAAACATTTCACTTGATAACGTAAGTTATGATAATGTAGAGAGAGTGTCATAAAATCATAATTCTTTTAAGTAGTTTTTTTCAACATAAAGTTAAATTCTCAATTTCTTTTTAGTTTGAAATGGGTCTGAAATGCGTTATTGTTTTATTTTTCCTGGCTTCAATCAATTCGAAAGTATTTGTTTATGGATCAAGTTTCCGGCTTGTGTTGGATCTATGTAGTAAGTTTTGTCTATATTGTTCATTTGTGCATGATTAAATTTTATCACGATTAAAGTCAGTTATTTATTCTCATTTGAATAATGCTAAAAATTTTAATTTATTAAACCATCTCAAATGCTCAAAACGAGAATGCCTTTATGATTTTGTCATCGGACATTTTTGCACAGTTGAGTTGAAATTAAGAAGATTCGAGTTCAAAATTTTATTAAAATTAAGTGGCGCGGTTTTCATTAAAAAATTGAGGATCTATTATTATGCTTATCGTTCAGAAATAAAAGTTGGCCGAGTTCGAAGTTTAGCTTGAGGAAATTTTCGCTTTTAACACTCCATTAAAATAAGATTGCGGAGATTTAAAAGAAACTTAATATGAACCTCATTTACACAAGCCAAATTGTAAGCTTTAAAAACAGTAAAATTCCATGCTGCTTAAAGTTAAATCTTATACATTAAAGAAAAAGCAATTCCCGAGAAAAACCAGAAATTTATCATTGACTTTGATATTTTGGTTGAAAAATGCGATATGCGTTTAAATTGTGAACTATACATTTGATTGTACAAATTGGTATCTTAAATAACTCTGCTTTTAACAACTACTTTTGAAAAAGAAAGTTCTTCAGAAAATATGTTAGACAAAGTCGCTACGATCGCCCAGAAAAGTCATCTATGACACAATATTTATAACGAAATTCGTAAAAGTCTCGTACAACTTTTTAGAGGCAACTAACCACGGAGAAAATTGGAACGATGTCCCTTGTGTTAAAAAAATTACGGACTTAATTTTTCAAAGATGTAATGAAATACATGAATGTTCCGACAGAAAGATATACGTAAGTGTGACCCTAAAAAATTTATTTAAAACGCTTCTCAAACATCAATTAAATAACCTTTTATGAACCCTGTTAATTTCATGGAAATTTCCATGATATTATCACTCCTTGAACAGTCTTTGGAAAACCTTGTCTCCATGTGCACAGGAAATCATCTATACCAGGAGTGGCCGGCATTTCAAAGGCTTTGCGATTATGTAGAAAGGGGAAATGAAAATGATGAGGTACTAAAAACTAACCAAGCTCATTATGTCCAGTTAATATTAACCGTTTTTACTTTATAATTTACTGAAAATAGTTTTACTGGGAAATGGTAGACTGCGCTACTGGATCTCTATCTCAAGATAAAGCGAAGTTGTTTACCAAAGAGTTTAAGGTAACTTGTGTTTTAAACGATCAAAGGTAAATCGCCATTTTATAAGTTTAAAAGTGAAATCGAGTGAAAACTGTGAAGTAGTGGAAAGAATGAGCTGAAAAGTAAGGTCCAAAGACGTTATACAGGACGTCAACGTTACCAGTCCACCAAAGTCCTTTTGTTTGAAGCCATGTCTAACGTCTTTGGACCCAAAAACTGGATGTTCCTTCTTAATATAAACTAGTTAATGATTGGCGTTAGATAAGATAGATAAAGCAATGAAGTGAAGTTTTCGGAATTTCTGTGTACTGCGAACGCGGTCCGGAAATTGCGAACACGTTTGCTCCGATTTGCCAACTGCGAACGCGGTGACAGACACAGACAGACAGAAACACACACACACAGGTACGTCCAGTGTATTACCTCTCCGTGACGTCATCGTCACTCGGAGAGGTAAAAAGATGCTCAAAAACCAGACTTTATTTTACCCCTGACTTTTGAAAAGAATATATCCATCTTAATTTTGTTTTCAAGAGACAAATAGAATAATGAGGGAATGAGCTAAGCATAGGGCTCGGGGATCGGTTAACTATTATTCAAATATATTCACATACCAAAATTTGTAAAACGAAGATTATATAAAAGTATTTCGTCTCGATTTTTTTCGGAAAAAGGTAGAGTGATGCAATTATTAATCGTAAGTATTTTTTCCGAAAAACTAAAATTTTTAACATAATCAGAAGAATTTTAGTCCAAAAACCTTTTTTGCGATACCTTTTATTCGATTTCGAATAAAAAATTATGATCCATACGTTTCTTGATACAAATGTGGTTTTGGTTTCTTTTATCGATTAGTATTTGGACGAGTAACCGCCATTATTATTTTTTACGATAAACTTTGATCATTTTTAAATTGTTATAGCTATATATTAACGAAAAAACGCAAAGTTTAAATCATTGAAAAATGATTGTATTTAAAAACCTGATAATGGTAAGAACTATCAATAAAAACATTGTGATTGTCAATACTATCAGAAGTATATAATACTTCTCTTCGAGAGAAGTGTACCACAAAGTGTGGTAACATGAGAACTTGAAAACAAACTAAACCGAATCACATACGCGAAAAATAGTACCCTCATCACTACTCTATTAGCACTTGACTATTTCCTAAGACGTGCACACTGTTAAAAAATATTGTCCAAAATCGGATTTAAATGGATCCAAACGGCTGACTCTGAGACAGCACAGTTTTTAATCTATTTTTGGATAACGTAACTAGTGTCCAAAAAGGGAGGGTCGAACGAAAAGCCAGATTTGAAGCCTCTTCCAAAATTGGATCCAGAATCATCTATTAAGGGATCGATTATTACCCAGAAATGGTCAAGATTTTATTCACACATCAATCAAACCCTCATTGGACAATTTCTAACCGATATTGGACTAATATCAAGCGCATATTGGTGTAATATCTAACCGACAGTGGACAACTGTCGAACAATATTGGAGTCACATGAAGCCAATATAGAGGCTAGATTTTTATTTCATCGAGTGATGATTGTTTTGGAACGTTCTGTTCACGACGTGTTCATCTGCCTGTGTGTTTGTTAGTCTGTCTGCCTGTTGTTACACCTCAGGGGATCGCGTTCGCAGTTTCCTAATCTGAACAAAAGGGTTCTCAATTTCCGAATCGTATTCACAGTTGACGGATATCTGAAAAACTGTACTGACCACTATTCTATTAACTGACATCAACAATCTAACTACACCATTTTATGGTCTTTCAGACACTCGCGAAAGAGGCATACTCTAGGAAAAACGTCTCTTAAAACGATACAACTAGAAGAATAATAAGTAACTTCAGATAAAAATAATTAATATCATATAATTTTGATAAATTATTTGAGAAAAACCTCTCTTAACTGAAAAATCTGTAGTCAAAGTTTATAAAGGACGAGTAACGAAGATTGGGTATGAAGTCGAAAGACTGGATACATTTAATAGTTTTATAAAGCGAGATACTGAGTCTTTACTTCACTGTACCACGAAACTATCTCCAAAGTTAATATAGGGTGAGTATTGATATCGTTAGTTTATAAAAACGGAATAGAGAAGTCGTTTTCAAGTAAATGATCAAAATATGTTTCGAGTGTGACTTTCTGAAATATAGTTGGCGGTAGGAACCAGTGGATTTTTACTTCTCCTGAGAGATAGGCTTTGTGCCTGAAGTGTCTGTCTGTGTTTTGTTTTAACTTCTGCAATTGCTTATCAATAAAGAGAAATTATTGCATATCTAGGTAAATAGGTATGTTGGTGATTCTCAAATATTTTTTTATTTCACTTCCCCATTTTACCTTAACCCTTTTATATTACACTAAAACTTCTTTGTTCGAGTCTAGGGCGTTTATGTTGAGATAATATGGATGGGTTTCGCACCAAGAATCGAAGACATCCATTTTAGAATTAAAGCTAGCATTATCTATTATCCCCTTCTGATGTTAAACATTAATAGTTGTTGCTTGTATCGCCATTTCGACGATACGGTAAGCGGTATCGCGAGATCCCTGGCAAAAATATCACAGATATACACTTTTGGCGCTTGGAGGAAAGTATTTTGCCATAGAGTCCACTAACGTAATAACTAGGGCTTTTTGGAATTGGGTTTTATCGAAAAGATTGTAACAATAATTGAGTTTGGCGATCTGATCATAAATAACTGATACGGAGAAAAACGTATACATGTTAAATTCTAATAAAAAATATTAGTGACAATATTCCAGACGAAAGTCTACTCCAAAAAAATGATTTGGATATTTTTTGCAAAGCTTAAATTACAAAATATTACGCTAAAAGTTAGACTTCAAAGTATGTGGATTTTATAATAGAAAATATTTTTAATTTAACCGAATGTAGAGTAAGACCCTTTTTTCTACATCACTTTTTTTCGAATAATTTTGTCGATTGAATACATTTGTCGGTTAAAATCTTACTAAGATTATTCAATGTCAAAAAATATCATCTAAAATTGTTGAATTGTTTAAACGAATAAACTTCTGAATAGTTTTCGATTATTTGTAGTTAATCGTATTTTTCGAAAAAATCGACCAAAAAACCCCGAGCCCTATTTGAAACTCATTTTATAAGCTAAATCAACACTGCCAAACCTCAATCCTTCATTAATTTCAACTGAATTAAGTATAATTAACGTGAATTTAAACATGAAATATACATATTTGGATGAGAACTCGAGTAACTTTGAAATAAAATACTTAATTAAGGTTAAAACTGCACAAGCTGTTACTATAGCCCCATGTTTTCTATCTCATACTTAGTTAATTTAAATTTTCTTTAAAGTACATTAATAGGCGCGAAATTCGAAAGTTTAAGGTAAAATAAGAGTCAAAACCCACTAAAAATTGCAATTAAGGTTAAGTATATATTGAAAGTCATTTATAACCTAAATGTACACTGCCGAAACACAATCCTACGTTAATTTTAAATCAATTAAATATAATTAACGTGAAATTAAACCAAAAATATTCATTTTTTGGATTAAAAGCTCAAATAACTTTTAAATAAACTGTTTAATTAAGATTAAAACTACCCAAGCCGTTGGTAAATCCCAATGTTTTCTATTTCACACTTCAGTTAATTTCAACTATGTTTAAAGTACATTAATTGGCGCGAAATTCAAAGGTTTAGGGTAAAATAATGACTGTGGCAAAAATGTTAAACTGCACAAAACGTTCCAATTAGGGTAAAAAATTCCAATAAATTATACTTTTAAGCTTAATCGACTCTCCCGAACTGCGCTCAAATTAAGATGAAAACAACACAAGTTTTTCGCACAGCCACAGATGTTTCCTATTTCACTTTCGAATTAAATTAATTCATCATTAAAATACATCAAAAGCGCATACATATTTTAGAGTAATTGCAATTAAAGTTAATATTTCATTGAAACTTGTATTATAAACTAAATCCACACTAGATAAACCGTTAAATTAAACTTAATCAAGTATAATTAATGTGAAATTAACCCAAAACACGAATGTTTTTGGTAAATTCATGGATACCTTACAATTAAAGTAACAAATTATAATTAAAACTACCCTTATCTTTCACTCAGCCTCCATTTTCCTGTTTAATTCTTACACTTAAAAAATTGTCATTTAAAATCATTTTTCCCATATTGAAAAGAGAGCTATTGAAAAGGCGCGAAATTTAAAAGTTTTTGGGGGGGGGAGGGGGCGGGGGTACAGTATGTGTGCCTTTTTAACAGGAGTATTGTTACAATTGTAACACTACAAACCTTGTATTTCTAATGGAACCGGCAAAACCGCAACGCTGAGCCGAAAACCCAGAATGGTAATTGTTCGGACCTATCGGGTGAGGACATTGGAGCACCAAAAACATACCGCGGTGTCACTTAATTGTTGAACGTTAAAGCGACCTTCATCACTTTAAATCCCATGACCTGCTCAATCTGGCAACATTTGAAAACTCAACTTTGAGGTACTTCCGGTCCCTTTTGATATACAGGGTCTTCATTGTTGTAGCTAAGTATAAGAATTATAGTAGTTAGTTTCGTTTCCTAGCAAAATGCCAACCTATTCCAACCAGGACAAATTGGACAGGATGTTTATTTCGGGTGAAGGTCGCAGTAACGTTCAACTAAAGGCAATGCTTTATGCCGAACGGTTTCCACACCGACAACATCCGGTGCGAAGCACCTTTTCCGACATTGGCGAGCACCTTCGTGATTTCGGTAGTGCAAGATCGTGAACGTAGAAGAGACTGTATAGTCTGTAATGAGGATAGAGATTTTGACATCGTAGCACGTTTTGAAGCCAATTCATGCTAATAGTAGAGCGGTGGAACAAGAAGTTGCACTAAGCCATTCTACTGTTCTAAGACTAATCGTAGGACAGTGCTTTAAAATATTTTGTTGCATTCTCCAGTATTCTTTTTGTACCTTGTCACTCGTTGTCACTTGCATACAATAAAACATGAATTCTAAACATTTATTTACACCCTGTATAATTTAGTATGACATCACCCGTTGGCAGTATTGGGGGTTGTACATAAAGGAAGCTGTTGGTCTGATCTCGACACCACTGTATATGTATACAGTGTACGAAACAAATATTTTTCTTCCATATTTCAAATACCGTCGTTTTTAAGCTTCTTTCATAAAGTGCAAAATTATATGCTTATCGAAATCAATGTTATTGGATATAAGTTAACTGTAATTAACGATACTTAAGTACTTCTTTAAGCAATTAGAAATAGATCAACCCCAAATGTATGATGGTAAAGCAAACAATATAGGACATAGGACCCAACTGAAAATCAGTTAAATTAAGAATTTTTAATGTACTGAGGTGGTGATCCCAATAAAGCTTTTATTTATTTATTTATTTATTTATTTATTTATAACTATTCAAAATTTAATTACATTAAGACTGAAGTAACAGATATTATAAAAAAACGTCTTGGTTTGGACCAAGGCCGAAAAAACAAACGATATGTGTGAGGTTTATCAATTGGCTGAAGTTTCAGATATTGCAATTTTTTTAGTTATTTTTATCCATTTAATCCTTAATTAATATTAAATTCAATCAACTGATTTTACTGTTAATCGATCTATTCCCTCTAAATTAATTGAAAAAATTACATATCTACGCTTTTTCAAGAACAATTACATTTTCCGAAAACATTTTATCATGAAATTAATTATTTTGAAGGGATTTCGTGTAAGCACTTTGACGGACATAGTTTTAATTGTTGCTGGCTTGACAAATTTTCAAGTTTGCATAAAAAAAACTTAAATGGGTAAGTTGCTACGAAGACTGATGTTAAAAAAATATGAAAATTGAAATTTATTTTGTTCAGACTAGTTAATAATCGAATGCCGTATACTTAAGACAAAGCAACATCGTTTATCCTGTGTCGTTTAATGTGCCAATTAATGTACTTTAAACATAGTTGAAATTAACTGAAGTGTGAAATAGAAAACATTGGGATTTACCAACGGCTTGGGTAGTTTTAATCTTAATTAAACAGTTTATTTAAAAGTTATTTGAGCTTTTAATCCAAAAAATGAATATTTTTGGTTTAATTTCACGTTAATTATATTTAATTGATTTAAAATTAACGTAGGATTGTGTTTCGGCAGAGTACATTTAGGTTATAAATGACTTTCAATATATACTTAACCTTAATTGCAATTTTTAGTGGGTTTTGACTCTTATTTTACCTTAAACTTTCGAATTTCGCGCCTATTAATGTACTTTAAAGAAAATTTAAATTAACTAAGTATGAGATAGAAAACATGGGGCTATACTAACAGCTTGTGCAGTTTTAACCTTAATTAAGTATTTTATTTCAAAGTTACTCGAGTTCTCATCCAAATATGTATATTTCATGTTTAAATTCACGTTAATTATACTTAATTCAGTTGAAATTAATGAAGGATTGAGGTTTGGCAGTGTTGATTTAGCTTATAAAATGAGTTTCAAATCACCTTAATTGTAAAGTTTAGAAGAGTTTTTCATTCTTGCCAACACAATATGTTAAATTTTTATCATACCGCGTGCTAAATTTGCGGTAACATAAAGATCATCTATAACATATGTTAATGAATGATGGGATTCTATAGTTTAGCAACTTTGGCTTCAATAACAGTAATTAAATTAAATACCTAAACAATTCATAGCAATTTAGACAAATGAACAAACGGCACTGTGAACTGTGGAGATAGCGAACAACGTAACCCTCCGTTGCTGACGTGGTTACGTTGGAAAAATCTGCGCCGATGTAAACATGGAAATTATTTGGCTAATTAAATTACATAACGACACTGTCCTCCTGGATTAATCAGCACCACTGTTACTTATATTTATGAATTAACAAAATCCACTGTTGGTAAGAAATAGTTAAACTGCGCTAAGGTAAACACCACGACTCTTTAAACTGCCGTAAGGAAAACATTTTAAACTTTTTGTCATCTTGCCAGTACTATTTTGAAGTTTTCGATCTTTTCACAGGGTGAAAAGCACTATCTTTATTTCAACACGTTAATAATTTGAATAGGTATGCCATTTTTTACATCAAATTGCAAGCGCACACGGTAAATACAGCATAAAAAACCTAGGGTTAACCCGGTTAGGCTATGTTCACTACCGACGCTATATACACTACAGTCTACTACACGCTTGTTTCAAATGCGTGTAGTAGACTGTATGCAATTTCACACGTATTTGAAACTTAGGCCTAGAGGTCCGTGCACTCGAGCTAAAAACTCGCGGATATTTTAAATCCTGAAGATCCTGAAGTTTTTTGTCTCTTGACAGCACGTACAAAGCTACGTTACATAGAGAAATAGCTTTGCGCGTGCTGACAACCGACGTTGTAACAGAGTGTATACAGAATATTCTGTCGTTCGAGATAGGGAGTTGCCGATCCTATAGCGTGAAAACAAATTTCCTCACGCGCATTCTTTATCCATGCTACTGCTAAGAAATTAGGAAAATCGGCAAGAAAGCCAACATTTACAATTAGTCAACGTAACTTGTTAGCGCCCACAAACTTAGGACCTTCTAGTTGTCAACGAGAACGAAATGAAGAAAATAGGTTTAAGCGCGCTATAAGGTTAGGCTGACCTCTGACCCAAAAGTAATTTTTTGACGTACTATCTTAATTAGTTAAATTACAAAAATTAGAATTCATTAATTAAAAATCGAAACAGGTAAGTTTCCCATTTAATAAATGCTTGTTAATTTAGAAGTATTCCGAAAACTAACTTCGCTATACTTTTTCCGTATGGCCTGCCACAATTGCCTTAAAAAACCGAAAATTTTTAATGCTTTTTCTATGGGACGCTAACCCTAAAAACTGTGAATTTTCCTTTAACATTACGGAAGGGTGTCATGTCATATCTACAAGGGCCTACCGGCCCTGTAGAATTTAAAAAAGATTTTAATAATGGTAGTCCTTTCCTTTAAAAGTGAAAAGGTCTTAAAGTTGAACTTTGAATTAAACCTTTTTTCTTTTTACTTCTTTATGTTGTAAATACTTTACAATAACGTAATAATTACCCTCCAACTCGAGGGGATTTTGAAATAATAATATATATCTTTATTCCACAAACATCAAATTGAAGCGCACACGGTAAATACAGCATAAAAAACCTAGTGTCAGGGCCGGAAATAAGCACAGGACACTGGACATTGTCCAATAAAATATTAAAATGTCCCATAACTTTTAAAAAAACTAAGGGGGTCGCTGGACATTTTGACCAATAAATTTTCCAAAGTTTTGATAGCTTGACTATGAAGATGCGACACTATTTATGCACGCGGCAGTGGACAATGTCCAATAAATTTTACAGTCAAATAGGGGGGGTCACTGGACACATGTCCTATAAGAAATTTTTCTTATTTCCGGCCCTGCCTAGGGTTAACCCGGTTAGGCTATGTTTCTAGCATAAAATTGAGCAGACTATATAAAGGATTCCAAAACAAATGAGAGCTGGAAATCAGCCTTTTTAATAATCTTTAAAGAGTAACTAAAATAGGGTAATGGCAGCCCTCTGCCTTCGACTGTATTAAGCTCTATGGGGAAATAACATGGGGTGCTATTAGTCTATATAACTTAAGCCTTGGCCGTAAAGAACGTCGAAAAACTTACTTCAAAAGATATAAAAACCTCTATTAACTGTAATAATTTACCTGAATTACTTTTCTAGACGAAAATTCGACCTGATATTGAATATTTGAAACACTCTGTCTAAAAAGACCAAGCGAACTTTGACATAATTCGAAAGGAAAATGTAAATATTTAATAGTGGATGCCAAACCAGGGTGTTGCACGAATTCATACATTTAATTTCGTATATCGAAATGCTACATTTTTAATGTCGCGACTATGAAAGAAAGGTTGCACTGCAATTTCCATCTTCGTACTTTAGACTTTCTTGGGGGGGGGGGGGTTAAGTTAAGTGCAACCTTCTTCGTTTAACTGGTAATGAATGGAAATGAATATAACAAGCCATTGGTACTGAAACGTATTTCTTTTTATGTAATCTTTACCTATACCTTTGGTTATATTTATACCGATATCATATTTTTCCAGTGCTACAGATAGTTACCTACTAACAAAAACGACACAAAATAAACGATGTTGCTTTGTCTTAAGTATACGGCATTCGATTATTAACTAGTCTGAACAAAATAAATTTCAATTTTCATATTTTTTAACATCAGTCTTCGTAGCAACTTACCCATTTAAGTTTTTTTTTGATGCAAACTTGAAAATTTGTCAAGCCAGCAACAATTAAAACTATGTCCGTCAAAGTGCTTACACGAAATCCCTTAAAAATAATTAATTTCATGATAAAATTCATGTTTATACAGTATTATCCATTTGCTTGCGCAGTTTTTAATTAAGTGCTTTTGCTTTTCCTCCCCATATAGTTTTTATTATTATACCTGCGGTTCCCTCGTGGAATAATTTGATTTTCTAACCAAGTAATTTTTATTTATATTTCAGAAATGTCAAGCAACTGCCGGTAGGCAAAGCTTAGATTATTATTAATTCTTAAATTTTCGATACAAATCAGTGATTTCATTTCAAAAAATGATATAAGTGGGGTGGCGTAGCGGTTAGCGCTTTCGCCTCGCAGCAAGAGGATCCCGGGTTCGATCCCGGACTGTGGCACCGGGTGAAAATCCGGGAACAAATCCTTCTGCGTAGAGTTTGCAAGTTCTCTCCCCGCTTGTTAAAAGGAGTTTTCCTCCGCGGTCTAACCCGGTTTCTCCTTTCCATCAAAACTTGCAGAGGTTAACGGTAATAGTTAGTATAGGGCGCTGTCGGTTAGCTGTGGCATAGGGGCTAGCCACCACCCCTCTATGCATTGTAAAGGGACCCACCTGTAAATAAGCCACAGGCTTAGTGTGGAAATCCCTTCGTAGACAAAGCTTAGATTATTATTATTATATGAAATATATTGTGTGTTATAAAATTAAAAAATACCTAATGGGCTATGGGATAAAGAATGTGGTAAGTCATGGGATAAAATTATCTGTAGGGTTATGGAATAAAAATATATATTTTGACGTGAAGTGAATTATTTCAAAACTCTCTCTCGAGTTGGAGGGTATTTATTTAATGTAAAGTATTTATAAATTAAAGAAGACAACGAAATGAAGTTTAACTTGAAGACCTTTTCAGTTTCAATGGAAGGTACTACCATAATAAAAAGCTACTCAACATCAGTTAAATAACCTTTAATGAATCCTATTAATTTCATGGAAATCTCCATGATTTCATCACTCCTGGAAAAGTCTTTGGAAAGCCTTGTTGCCTTGCGCGCAGGTGGACATCACAATTACGTCCAGTTACTTTTAACCGATTTTACTTTTTAATTTACTAAAAATTGTTTTACTGGGGAAGAGCAAACTGCGCTACTGCATCGGCGCCTATTGATAAAATGAAGAAGTTTATAATAATCAAGAAAATGTATTGACAATCAAGGGTATGAAAAAGCAAGCAACTCCCATTTGATTTATGAAGTGTAAGATCAGGTATGGTTAAATAAACGATACATTTTTCGGACATTTAACACCGTCTGATGCTGATAGAAAATAGAGTTCAATTTTATCAATTTCGGTTACGTAAAAACTACCATGTATAACACTCAGATGAATAGGTATTGGTAAAATAAAATTGTCTGTTCCCTTCTCAGCTATAGCTTTTGGAACTGTTCGTAATGTAGCAATTGTATCAGATAACACAGTTTTTCGAAGTTAATAGCTCTTAAAAGTTCTAGTTAATCTTCATAATTGTCTTTCTCTGTCTTTCGCCGAACCCTGCGGGATTTCACGATTTCTTCAAAATCTCCAAATCCTCAAAGTTTTAGAGATTTTAAATTCTGTCAGAGATTTTATGATTTCGGAAATTTATCAGATGTCTCGTTTTTGTTATACTTCGAGGCGCTCGTCAGGCGTTTGGTAAAATGGACCATTAATTAATAAATTATAGAAAAACAGTTATTGACTTTACAGAGTAAGGTGATTTATTGTTTAAGTCAGGGATTTCACGGGCTCTGCCCCATTGGACCGAATCGCATTCGGCCGAAACCAGTCTCAATCAACCGAAAAACCCGCACTTTTGGCGGATTCGGTCCAATGGGACAGTCCCATTGGAGCGAAAACCCTCACTTCTTCGGGTTTCGGATTTGGTCCATTGGGACAAGAATGCATGCGCATATACACCCGATGGAACTAAAATTAATTTAATTCCCGGGAGCGCAAAGCTTGCATCTTTGCAAGCAAACAATTTCTTTGACTTATAATAAAATAATGGTCAAAGAAATTGAGAACCATACGCGAACATTCTGTAAAATATTAAGCACCTATTTTAGTTTAGAAGAACCAAATACTTTCGGATCCCCGAAAATTTACTTTTTAAAGGGAATTGTAGTTTTGTTTTTAATTATTTTAAGACATATTTATCACGTTATCAGCTAATTAATAGGAGAATATTTTGGAAAAAGTGGCAGCTAACTATTAGGAGAATATTTTGGAAAAGGTGGCAGCTAATTAATAGGAGAATATTTTGGAAAAGGTGGCAGCTAATTAGTAGGAGAATATTTTCTAAAAGGTGGCAGCCAATTAATAGGAGAATATTTTGGAAAAGGTGGCAGCTAATTAATAGCAGAATATTTTGGGAAAGGTGGCAACGAATTATTGGAACCATTGTTTTGGAAAAGGTGGCAGCTAACTATTAGAAGAATATTTTGGAAAAGGTGGTAGCTAATTAGTAGGAGAATGTTTTGGAAAAGGTGGCAGCTAATTAGTAGGAGAATGTTTTGGAAAAGGTGGCAGCTATCTATTTGGAGAATATTTTGGAAAAGGTGGCAGCTAACTATTTGGAGAATATTTTGGAAAAGGTGGCAGCTAATTAGTAGGAGAATATTTTGGAAAAGGTGGCAGCTAATTAGTAGGAGAATATTTTGGAAAAGGTGGCAGCCAATTAGTAGGAGAATATTTTGGAAAAGGTGGCAGCTAATTAATTGGAGAATATTTTGGAAAAGGTGGCAGCTGATTAATAGGAAAATATTTAGGAAAAGGTGGCAGCTGATTAATAGGAAAATATTTAGGAAAAGGTGGCAGCTGATTAATAGGAAAATATTTAGGAAAAGGTGGCAACTAATTAATAGGAGAATATTTTGGAAAAGGTGGCAACGAATTATTGGAACCATTGTTTTTTAAAAGGTGGCAGCTAACTATAAGGAGAATATTTTGGAAAAGGTGGTAGCTAATTAGTAGGAGAATGTTTTGGAAAAGGTGGTAGCTAATTAATAGGAAAATAACCTAACCGAACCTAACCTAACCTACCCGAAACCAAAATATTAAAATTTTAATTTAAAACTTAAAAATTGATGGAACTACCATTAAGATTATACTTCATTTTAAGCACAATTTGTTAATTAATTCTAAATATCTCTTGCCTTGAAAGGAATGAAAGTGAGCGTTTTAATTAGTATCACGAAACATTTAATTTATATATTTTAAAACTACACCACCGAATCGCTGACGGCTATCGTGTTTCAAGTTATATTGATGTATTTTTTAGGGCATATTCGGACGATTGGGATTTCGGTCTATCGGGAATATAGCCATTGGGCTAGATTTTGAAATTCTAGCCCCATTTCACGATCTCGCAATATTATCAGACATTACGGTTTTTCGCAGATTGAAAATAGAACTCCCTTTTATAAATTTGCGATGAAAACATTAAATACTAGCCATTCTTCTGAACAGAATGACACAGTATATAACAAGATAATGTTTCTTTTCAAAACAAATACGAATGCGATGAAATTAAAGAACAGCATGTATTCATTCGAACCGCCTGACATAACAGATAGCAATATATTCATATTCTTTCAAGTTTGCACATTGAAACTAATAACACGTAGCGTCTAAAACTTTCACTCCAAATTTATGCGGAGAGATTACAGATAACAATATGTATTGAACTTAACTGCCTTCTGAAATAGAAATAATACACGTACGTTTAGCATTTTAAACTTTTCACTCGATAACGTAAGTCATAATAATGTAGAGAGTCTTGCGGTTTGATGACCAAAAACCTTTATCTTTTAAGTAGTTTTTCTACAGAAACTTAAGTCTACTATTTCATTTTAGGTTCAAATGGATCTGAAATGTGTTGTTATTTTCTTTGTTCTGGCTTCAATCAGTTCGAGATCATTTGGTGGAATAAGACAGGATCGGTACTTGTTGGTGTCAAAACTCTGTAGTAAGTTTTTGTCTATACTGTTCAATTATGCATGAATATTTCTTAATCACGATTGAAGTTAGTTGTTTATTCTTACATGAAAGACGCTAATGCTCAAAACGACTATTCTTCTTTAAAAAATTTGTCCTCGGATATTTTTACAAAACTGATTTGAAGTTGAAAAAGATCCAAGTTTAAAGTTTTATTAAAATTAAGTTACGCGGTTTTATTTTATAAAAATTGGCGATCTCTTACTCTACAAATCTTACAGAAATAAGAATTGACTGAATTTCAAGTTTAGCTCGATTAAAATAAAATCGCAGAGAATTTAACAAAAATTACATAATGTGAACAACATTCACACAAGGCAAATTATAAGCTTTAAGAAGAGTAAAATCCTGTGCTGCCTCAAGTTAAATCTTACATTAAATTTATCATTGACTTTGATATTAAGGTTGGAAAAATGCGATTGTGCGTTAAAATTGTGAACTACATTTGATTATACAAATTTGTATTTTAAATAGCTCTGCTTTTAACAATTACTTTTGAAAAGAAAAATTCCTCAAAAAAATATGTTAGACAAAGTCGCTACGATCGCTCACAAAAGTCATCTATAAAACAATATTTATAATGAAATCCGTAAAATTCTCGTACAACTTTTGTAGAGGCATCTAACCATGGAGAAAATTGGAATGAGGTTCCATGTGTTAAAAAATTTGCAGGCATAATTTATCAGGACTGCCAAGCTGCACATCGATGTTCCAGCATCAATGTACGAACGTTTGTCCCTAAGAATATCTATTTGAAACGCTTCTCAAACATCAATTAAATAACCTTTTATGAACCCCGTTTATTTCATGGAAACTTGAATAGTCTTATGAAAAACGTGTGAAAGATTGCACATATCGACGTAACATACAGGACAAAAGGAGTCCATTTCGTAAGCTTTGCGATAATATAGAAGACGGAAAAGAAAATGATACTGTAAGGAAAACTAACAATGCTCATTGCGTCCAGTTACTATTAACCGTTTTTACTTTTTAATTTACTGAAAATAGTCTTCCTGGTTTAAAACAAACTGCGCTGCTGGATGGGCACCTGAAAATAAAGCAAAGTTATGGATCGAGGAGTTTCAGGTAACTTGTGTTTTAAGGGACCACCCGTAAAACGCCATTTCATAAGTTTAGAAGTAAAATCGCCTTAGGGAAAGGAAAACATGAGCTGAAAATTAGAACTCGAAGGAAAAAAGAAACGTCCATATACCCTATAGACTATCCAAAGGAGGATAGATCTTAGAACTTAGAGTATGTAATTTAAGTGGAGAAGTAAATTGTCTCTCCCCGAGTCTGGCTCGGAGTAATCCATGGCATTTGCGCCACGGATCCATGAAATATCAAATTTTATGAAGCTTGTCCACCAACGGGGAATGTTAGCCACTTTCAAAAGGCACACACGGCTTACCCATAGGATATGCAATCGCCCACAGAAACACCTCTCGTAAATACCGTATAGGACAGCGATCTTTTCAAAAATGACCCGGAATTACACCTCAGACTATGATCGGTTCGCATGGGCTAAAAACTCGTTCCCTTACCGCTCCTTTTAAGATACAGACTTCATTTCGAGATACAGGGTTAAGACGATACTACCGATTGGTAGGTCCAAAGACGTTATATAGGACGTCAACGTTACCAGTCCACCAAAGTCCATTTGTTTGAAGCCATGTCTAACGTCTTTGGAACCACAAACTGGATGTTCCTTCTTAATATAAAAACGATGCTCGAAAACCAGACTATATTTTACCCCTTACCTTTTGAAAAGAATATACCCATCTTAATTTTTTCCAATAGACAAATAGAATAATGAGCGAATGAGCTATAGCACAAATGATCTCAGTTAGAATTGACATGGCCGCTGAACCCAGTGCGGTTCACGGCCACCCTGCAATACTTCAAAGGACATAGGTTCGATTCCAGTTTGCTTGAGTTGTTTTTAACTTGGTTCTTTTGCTTTTCCTCCCCATAGCTTTTATTATTATCTGCGTTTCCCTCGTGGATTAATTTACTTTTCTAATCAGGTAATTTTTATTTATATTTCAGAAATGTCAAGCAAAAAGCGGTTAATCTTTTTTCGATAGAAATCAGCGATTTCATTGCATAAATGATATATAAAATATATTGGGTGTTATTAAGTTAAAAAATACCTAATTTGCTATGGGATTAAATTATCTGTAAGGTTGTGGAATAAAAATATATATTTTGATGTGAAGTGAATTATTTAAAATTCCCTCGAGCTGGAAGGTAATTATTACGTTATTGTTAAGCATTAAAAAATAAAGAAGTCAAAGAAATGAAGTTTAACTTGAAGACCTTTTCACTTTAAAATCAAAGCACCACCATTATTAAAATCTTTTTCAATAAGTAGTAAGTACTACGCGAAAAAATAACGGAAATAGTTTACCGAAAAAATAATTAGTCATTAATTATTTATATTATTATTTGTAACATAAGAGAGATAACCCATTCATTTCAGCGCCTTTTTTTCTAAGAGACTGTGATGTCGTTTGTGAATCGCGTTGGGATTCGCTAGTCCTATGAAAGGAAAGGGCAAACAACTGAGTTCTATCTTGGACAAGGCCGCCGCGTCACTCACATCAGAGCAAGCGGCTAAGCCTTGGTTGTTACGGCTTTCAAACGGTTTCCGCAATGCTTCAGGCTGCTCAAATTCATATCCCTGCGCTCTCCAACAATTAAGTCTAAGTATATTATTTTAATTAATAAATTATAGCAAAACAGTTATTCGCTGTACAGAGTAAGGGGGTTTATTGTTTATGTCAGGGAGTTCATGATTTCGCAATTGTATCAGACATATAACGGTTTTTCGCAGATTGAAAATAGAACTTCCTTTTTTCAATTTGCCATTAAATTTGGCCATTCTTCTGAACAGAATGACACAGTATATAACAAGATAATATTTATTTTCAAAAGAAATATACGACTGCGCGTTTTAATTCGAATATCCTGACATAACAGATAGCAATATATTCATATTCTTTCAAGTTTGCATATTGAAACTAATAACACGTAGCCTTTAAAACTTTCACTCGAAATCAATGCGGAGAGATTCTCGTGGTTTTATAATTGTATTGTTTATAATGTATTAAACTTAAACTGTCCTATAAAATAATACACGTTGGTTCAGCATTTTAAACTTTTCACTCGATAACGTAAGTCATTATAATGTAGAGAGTCTTGCGCTTGCGGTTTGATGATAAAATCTTCAACCTTTTAAGTAGTTGTTTCTACAGAAACTTAACCCTACTATTTCTTTTTAGGTTGAAATGGATCTGAAATGTGTTGTTATTTTCTCTGTTCTGGCTTCAATCAGTTCGAAATCATTTGATGGGCCAACAAAGGATCATTACTTCTTGATGTCAAAACTATGTAGTAAGTTTTGTCTATACTGTTCAATTATGCATGAATATTTCTTAATCACGATTGAAGTTAGTTGTTTATTCTTACTTGAAAGACGCTAAGACCATATCTAATGCTCAAAACGAGAATTATTCTAAAATTTTGTCCTCGATTATCTTTGCAAAACTGATTTGAACTTGAAAACGGTCCAAGTTTAAAGTTTTATTAAAATTTAGTTACGCCGTTTTATTATAAAAATTGGCGATATCTTACTATTCAAATACACATCTTACAAAAATAAAAGTTGGCTGAGTTTGAAGTTTAGCTTGTGGATTTTTTGATTAAAATTTTAACAATTTAAACAAAAATTGCGTAATAAGAACATTTACAAAAGTCAAATTATAAGCTTTAAGAAGAGTAAAAATCCATGCTGCTCAAGTTAAATCTTACATTAAAGAAAAAGCTATTTCCAAGTAAAACCAGAAATTTATCATTGATTATGTTATTTTGGGTGGAAAAATGCGATTTCGTGTTTAAATTGCGAACTATAAAATTGATTGTACAAATTGGTATTATAAATAACTCTGCTTTTTACAACTACTTTTGAAAAGAAAATTCCTCAAAAAATATCATAGACAGAGTCGCTACTATCGCCCATAAAGTCATCCATAACACAATATTTATAATGAAGTTCTTAAAAGTCTTGTACAACTTTTTAGAAGCATCTTACCATGGACAAAATTGGAATAAGTCTCCATGTGTAAAAAAAATTGCGGACTTAATATTTCAGAACTGCAAAGAAAGACATCGATGTGCCAAAACCCGCAAGGTACGAGCGTGTGCCCCTAAAAATATCTATTTGAAACGTTTCTCAAAACATTAATTACGCAACCTTTTATGAACCCTGTTAATTTAATGGAAATTTCCATGATATTATCACTCCTTGAATAGTCTTTGGAAAGCTTTATCGCCATTTGCACGAGAAAACATTACAATAAAGAGTGGACGGCATTTCGTCAGCTTTGCCATTATGTAGAAGGCGCGAATGACAATAACGAGGTACTAAAAACTAACCATGCTCATTACGTCCAGATACTATTAACCGTTTTTACTTTTTAATTGACTGAAAATAGTTATCCTGGCATAAAGCACACTGCGCTACAACAGAGGCACCTATTGATAAAATCAAGTTGTGGACAGAGGAGTTTCAGGTAACTTGTGTTTTAAGCGACCACCCGTAAATCGCCATTTCGTAAGTTAAAAGTAAAATCGCTTTAATAAAAGGAAAACATGAGCTGAAAATTAGAACTTGAAAGAAACGTCCGTATACCCTATAGACTGTTTTCAATGGGGATTAGGTCACGGAGTATGTATTTTAAAAGGAGTAGTAAGCGCTAGCCTTCCATTAAACTATTTATGTCTCCCTGCGTCTCGATCTGCTCGAGCGACTGGCCCAACTTTATATAAAATTTAAATTGGAGATACTATACGGGATTTAGAAGGTTACCACTGAAAGGGAATGTTAGCCACTTTCAAAAGCCACACAAGGCTTACCGACAGGATATGGAAGCGCCCACAGAAATACCTCTCGTAAATACCGTATAGGACAGCAATTACACCTCAGACTATGATCGGTTCGCGTGGGCTAAAAACTCGTTCCCTTACCGCTCCTCTTAAGATACAGCTTAATTTTTTTCCAAGAGACAAATAAAACAATAAGGGAATGAGCTATAGCTCTAATTATCTCAGTTAGAATTGACATGGCCGCTGAACACAGTAGTTCACGGTCCACCCTGCAGCACCTCAAGGGACATAGGTTCAATTCCAGTTTGTCCACTTGGTTAATTAGTTTTTAATTAGGTGCTTTAGCTTTTCCTCTTCATATAGTTTATCATTATACCTGCCGTTCCCTCGTGGAATAATCTCCATTTCTGATCATGTAATTTTTATTTATATTTCAGAAATGTCAAGCAAAAAGCGGTTAATCGTAAATTTTCGATAGAGTTCAGCGATTAGATTTCAAAAATTATATATAAAACATCTTGTGTGTTATAAAATTAAAAAATACCTAATGGGCTATGGGATAAAGAATATGTAGTTAGTCATGGGTTTAAATTATTGCATGATTGTAGAATAAAAATATTTATTTTGATGTGAATTGTTTCAAAAATTCCCTCGAGTTGGAGGCGAAGAAGGGATAAAAAGGAGAAGTTGAAGCTAGCGGCTTTGGCCAGGTATTTATTTTATTGAGTTTTTGCCTTTCTTTTTTATTTATTTGATATATTTTACTCCTAATATCCGGTTCACCGTATTCCAGCCAATTAGAGGGCAGAGATAGATGCGCGCGCGCACCGGAAGTTTAGAGGAAAATTTTAAAAAAGAAAATACTCCAGCCAAGCCTTCCACTCCCTCTCTTTCTACCCTGTTTGTTGGAGGGTAGTTATTACGTAGTGAAAAGTATTAAAAAACATTACAAACTAATGTAAATCTACATGTAATTCAAAGTTAACTTGAAGTCCCTCAGCGGGTTGGAATTTTTGTACAAATAATTGATGTTTTATAATCATGTCTCTAAACGTTAAAATTTGGTACTTGTAAGTAATTTTATTTTCTTCTCTTATCTTTTACTTTTAAAGTCTTTGTCCACAAATACAGTTTTTAAAAATATCTGTACATATTTAGAAGAAAACAAGTTGGGAAAACCAAAATATTACCTCTCCGTGTCGAGAAGATTATATAACCTTAAGTATCCAATGAAAACGTCGACCTTTTTGCCCTCATCCTTTCCCGCGCTTTGCGCTTCCGCATTTCATCCTTACTCTCAACATTATCTTACTCCATTTTACATACAAAAATCAAATACTCACAAAAAGAAGCGGCAAAAACCTGCTGGCTCTTTACAACCACTTAATTTGACTTAATATCCAATTTCCAACAACAATAATATACCGGTAGTTTAATTGACAACCTACTAGCATCGAAATTCTCATTAAGAATGGCTCCCGCGGATAAAAAAGGGCAATTTTCAACTAGGTGGGCGTTATCTCATTACATTTGAAAAATATCATTTGTCTTTTTTACCAATGCCTAATATACGCATATGAACCGTTTGGATTTTTTTAAAGCAATCTTAGCACCAAAAATATTTTTTGATACAAAATAAATGTTTTATATTCTTATTAAGAATAAAACAAGAGGATAAAAAAGGTCTGTCCTCTCGTAATTGTTTAAGCTTTTATCATGATTACTCTATACAACAGTAACAAGGAGTATAAACCCATTAGTGGAAGCAGTAATTTTTTTTCCGAAACAATCTCGCTTATGTTTATCCTCTCTAGACTTCGCTAAAAACGTATTACTCCTACGTAAAATATTAATAGACAGGCAATGATTCATACCATTAAAGAAGGAGCGCAATATTATCCATATTTTCATTTCATATACAGAGAAAAGAAATTATTATGTTTCTGAGAGGAGCTTCCCATTTTTGTTGTTGTTTTGAAAAATATATCGCAATGCACGGGCCTTGATAGATATAGGAGGCAATGAATGAAATATATCACAATGCAGGGGCCTTGATAGATATAGGAGGCAATGAAGGAAATATATCGCATGCACAGGCCTTGGTAGATATAGGAGGCAATGATAATCTCTCTCTTTGCACGAGAGGTTTATATTTAATATTTAAATAAATATAATTATTTTTAATTATTTTAATCTTCAATAATTAACATTAATAATAGTTAAATCGTTTAACATAAAGTTATACCTATTATCATCTCAAACTTTGCTAATATTGACGTTTAAAGTGAAGGGTACCCCTCTTGCCCGCTTTCTTCAAATTTTGGGGTATATATACGATTCGTTTCCATTATAATAGTAAGGAAAAAGCGCAATTGCGGAAACCTTTGGTGGCGATCCCACCTTAGGGAGGCTAGATGTTTCTCGTAACCCTAGCTGATCGCCGCGTATATCCTAAAACCAAACGATGATAATGGAGTAGAAGCCAATGATACAGATTGGTGTCAATGTGGGATTGACAAAGAACAGAAGATGGTGGTGATTGGAAGCCAGTATGTACAGGCTGGTGTCCAGATCGAATGGACTAAGACCAGAAGATGGTGGTGATTAGAAGCCAGTAAGAACAGACTGGTGTCCGTGTGGGATCCGCCACTAACCGATCGTGGACAAAGACCAGAAGATGGTGGTGTGAGAACTCAAATAGAGGAGCCATTTCCGTGACTGTGAAAGCAGTTCGGAAATGGCGAACACGTTTGCTCCGATACGCAAACTGCGAACGCGGTCACGTGGGTGTAACAACAGACACACAGACAGACAGACACGACGCCATCTAAGAAACCCGAACGACCCATTTCGAGTCTAAGTTCTATATGACTTCAATCTCTTAAGCAGTATGCAACTTTTTAAGCTGTTTGCCCATAGCAACAGCTTTATACGGCGACCCCTGGAAGCAGGCTGGCTGTTTCGCGTTCGCGTTCATTTTCGTAAATTTAAATTACGCGGCAGATCTTGCCGGAATTTCATTATCCACCGCACTAGCGACATCTAGACGAAATTCGATCATATTTTCGACGAGAAAATGCGGTCTCTCGGAGGTATCGGGTTTCGAACTGAGGTCTACGGTGTGGGATGCGGAGACTCAACGTCTGAGCCACTACGATTGATGTTAAGCTATCGATATTTTTCCTATAGTTTTCCACGCCTTGCTTATTGGTATCCCTAATTTGGGGTTTTGTTAAAGACAATATCACACTGCAAACAGCGTTAATATGCCTTGGGGCATATCTTGTTTATGAAACATTTTGTGTTTATCATAAAAAATTGAAGAATAGACCACAATTATTTTTAGGTCTCCGAATGACGATGACGTCAAGGAGAGGTGACGTGTCTGTGCGTGTGTCTGTCACCTCGTTCGCAGTAGGCAAATCGGAGCAAATGCAATCATCGGACCGGGTTATTTTGGTCTCCCAATTTGTTGTATATTCTACTAGAAAGTGCAATGCCCCGTGTAATCCAGATTTAGTCGTCTGCTATTTTTATTCTGCAAAAATAACGTGCATTGTGAAAGATTTTCAATCCCGATGATCATAGTTTTTCCCCTGCTTAAAGGTCTTCGCTAATTTCAATAAGTCTGCGTTCATCAACACATCCAGAAGCGAAGTTGGCCATCGGTCTTACGCACTTCGGTATGGAAAGACTTTTTTCTCTCTCTTTTTAATATAAAGTGCTTGGACAAGGTTAAATCTAGAAGCGCTTGGTTGAATGGGTAAAAGCCTTATAAAGTGGGAAGGGAATGGGCTCATTTCTCTGGAACTGGGTATTGACCGTTTTGTGTAGTCGACAGGAGATGATGGACGGTACCTCGTAACGCCGTATGGCCAGAAGCTGGCGGACGTTTTCTTTCGGTCATCGCCGTTAAGGTGTTTTATTACGAGGTTGTACTGATCTTAAAGGCTGAAACTATGGTTTTTAAAAAAGTGGAAGTCAGGCTTAACTGTAGTATAGCTTTAGTTTGATTTTGGCGTTTACTATTACCAGCTCCTTCCCGGCCCGTAAGAAAGTTGTTTAGCTTTAACGCGTCGTTGACTGGAAAAATGGCTTCTTTGAAATATAAGGGCTTAGTGGGGCCGAAAACCTAGTGGGAGACAATTTTTGGTATACCATTGGTACAGCGGAGAGAATGATGAAAGCACGTCCATCTTTATTAAGGGGCTCTCTTAGGTTTGCCCCCAGATCGACTCAATTAAGCAGTCTCTTTCATCCTCCATAGTTAAGTCTTAGGTTACCTTAAATAATTTGGGTGTCTCGTAACTTCAAAGAGAGTCTCTATGAACTCGATTGAAAGGTTTTCCTTTTTTTTAACATTCAAGCTGAGCATAAAAAAATGAATTTTTTGATTACTTTTAAAATGATTTTCAAAACAAGTAAAATTTATAGTTGGTTGTTAAGTTATTCTAAAATCATACCTTTCTCGATATTTAAAATTATTTTGAAAGGGTGTTGGAAGAAAACCTTTTTCGCTAATTGCTACGCGAATGAAAGGCAAATCTTTCAATTAGGCCTTTGCGAGTACTCGAGCCAATAACTCGGCTCGAGGCTCGAATCCGAGATTTTAAAGGCGGTATCGAGCGAGGGGTCCGACGTTTACACGAAATCCCGTACGCTTCTCACACAAAATCACGAAATTACGAAATCAAAGATGAAATTCCGAAATCTTTGGCGAAATCGTGAAATCAAAGAAGAAAATTTTAGGCGAAATCCCGAAAT
The DNA here is from genome assembly GCA_019434445.1 of Phalangium opilio. Classification (NCBI taxonomy): domain Eukaryota; kingdom Metazoa; phylum Arthropoda; class Arachnida; order Opiliones; family Phalangiidae; genus Phalangium; species Phalangium opilio. Next base: position 183,151 of record JAEQBA010002940.1, read on the forward strand.
CAAAGAAGAAATCTTTGGCGAAATCAAAGAGGAAATTTCGAAATCTTCGGCGAAATCGGGAAATCAAAGAAGAAATCCCGAAATTTTAGGCGAAATCATATAATATCTCTGGAAATCTTTGCCAAATAGTGAAATCACGAAATCTTTGGCGAAATCGTGAAATCGAAGAAGAAAATTTTAGGTGAAATCCCGAAATCAAAGAAGAAATCTTTGGCGAAATCAAAGAGGAAATTTCGAAATCTTCGGCGAAATCGGGAAATCAAAGAAGAAATCCCGAAATTTTAGGCGAAATCATATAATATCTCTGGAAATCTTTGCCAAATAGTGAAATCACGAAATCTTGGCGAAATCCAGAAATCCCGTACTTTTTTTGGGAATGTCGGACCCCTCGGTATCGAGCCTTAAAAAAGGCTACGCCTAGGCCTGAATAAATCTCGGCTCGAAACCCAAAAGTAGAGGCTCACACACCCCCTCCTTTCAATTCAGTATTTCAGTTTGAAAGTGAAAGGTTTAATTTTGAGTCGTAATATGAAAGACTAAGCATTTATTTTTTTAGTTTTGGCTGGAGCCTAAAATACTGTAAAAGACGGCATTCATTTTATCCCCAACTAACTTCAAACTTGTGTCTTTTCTATGAATTATTTCAAAGCTTCACTGCCTTTAAAGGAAAAGTAACAACTGAAACCTAACACGAAAAAAACGTTCATAAACCTTTCAATCTTAAAGTTAAGTAGTTACGATGATTCCCAAAAATATACATCTTTCTTAACTAAAATAAATTTACAAATTAAAGTAGGCTAGATGTTTCTGAACGATTTCCTAGGTAGCGTCGTTATATCCTCTATCTCGAACCCGGGTCACAAGTTTTGTCTTCAAATGTTAAGCCTAGCTCTAAACCAAACCCTTCACAAATTGTCATACCATTATTGCAATGTATCTGGATGACGGCATTATAGCGAAACTTCTGGCACAAGTGGGAGCTATTTAAAATTCCAATTTCATTTAATTATTAGAACCGAATGAAATGTGGTTAGGTTTTAAATAGATTTTTAAGATTGTCATATTTTGAAAATTACAGAAGCAGCGGGTTAGATTTGGAGTGTCCCTATTCCTTTAAGATCTTTAATCGTTTTTCGAGATCAGACAGAACGTCATCACTCTCATCCCAGCCGCGTTCCGTTTTCCAAATATCCCGAAACTTGATTTATTTTTATCTATCGGATTCCCTTTATACCTGTGAAGGATAATGGGAAGGAAATAAAATAAGAAAGAGGAAGGTAGTTTCTATAGTATCCTTGATTAAAACAATTTTAGATGCTTTACGTAATTCGTCTGCCAGAGAAAGAAGATATCTTTAGCTAATGACTTTCCATAGAACTCGATCTTTTCTATTTACTATGTATATATTAATATCGCTGAATTTGTGGGTACGTGTGTACGTTTCTACAGAAATTTATCTTTACAATTACCTTCTTTTTCGGCGAATTAAGTGTCGATGGAAAGCTTGCGCCCCTTTATGACATTAAGCTATTGTTTTTTGGATGAAAATACGTCACCTTTCACTCTATTAAATTAATTAAGTTAAATTCTATATTTATGAATCTTGTTTTTTAAATCTTCCCTCATTTAAAACTTGATCGTTTCAAGCACATAGAAATTAGGTTTAATACTCGTCACATTCGCTATTATGTCGATTGCCCTTGTATAAAACTAGTGTTTTAATCGAGCACACTGAAGAAAACACGAAATTAAGTCCATATATTAATTAAAGCATTGGTTTTTGTATACGGTTGATCTGAGTTATATTGCTTCCCTAAATCTAAATGGATGTTAGGTCTTCTGCGTACTGGCTCTAACAACAGGCCAGAGCACATAATTTGAACCAGGTGTTATAACTATTGTCAGGGAAGAGTAGAACATGAGAGATTTTGTACGCCTTCTTTAGATTGAAATCCTTAAACCTTAACTCCAAAGCTTGGTTATAACTTATCACGCGGTAAACGGCTAGAGAATTAACGCCAACTCTCACTACGAACTGCCCTCTTGCGAGAATCTTGCTAAGGAAAAGAGCGCCCGTTGACTGTGGTTGCGCAATCATCATCATGAAAATGGTATATTTTGTGTTGGATAGAGGGCGCAAATTAGTAACTCAAAATACAAACAGTGACAAGAACGAGCCTTGCAATGTAACACCCTCTCTTCCACTGTGAGAGTCTAGGCTTGCGCTGTAGTTTATTAGTTAACTCCGCATTACGTCTTCTTCTCTACTTCCTGCTATTGTATATTTATTTAAACTTTATAGCTCATTTGCCCATCTGACAATCATGCGAAGGTACTAAACAGTATTCCACTGTTAATGTGTAAGGACATATGTATGGACGAAAAACTCCCTTTTATATCGTGACTAAACTGTTTCCGCAAATCGTATTAGGCTTTTATTTACGTGACCCACACAATAACGAAATTTTTTCGCCTCGAATGTATTTTGAGTTGAATCTGAAAACGTGCACAGAACTCGCGTTTTGATCTTTGAATGCGGTTTTCTGTTCTTTTTATCACAGTCGAGGTCGTCCCGGGTCTTTGAATTCATAGAACATTCTTACTCTGGCATGTCCTCCTCATCCACATAAATGCACAGTAGCTCGCATCTTCCTTCCTTCGCGCTTCGCGGATTTTTACCGCGTGGCCAATTTGTTTTTATAAGAACGAGAATAATATTCTCTTTTACTTTTCGGTGACCCTCGTTGCATTGAAGAACGCACTCGAAAATATTTGAAAACCATCTTTTTCCATAATAAAAACCCTACCATCTAAACTCTCACCACCCCCATATACCCTTTTAAATACTTGGACTATTTTCGTCGTAAAAGTCGAGCATTTCATTTTTAGCCACGTCGTATAACGTTGAAGGGCATACGTTTGTACCTCGTCGTCGTCGTCGTCGTCGAAGAAGAAGTAGTAGGCCTAATATTTGTTAGGGTCTTTTGGCGATTGGAGTATGGGCCAATAGGTTAAATGAAGGGATCGATCATTTAGAGGATATGAATGAGGGCGAAACTTTCCAGTTTTAGGGTTTTATTTAAATGATTAAAACCTAGTGGATAAATTAGAGTAAGGTAAGTTTTCACCAGAAGTGAAGAACTTAAAGTATGGCTAGTTTTCAAAAGCGGTCAGCACCAAATCATCTCTAGCCCGCGCCAGACAACACGACACCCAGTTTCCAATTACCTAACTTGTGCACACATTCAATGATTTTCAGGCAATGTTCCAACTATATTTGATAACATGCTGCAAACATTAAAATCCAGATGGCGCAGAATAAAAAGGTTTCTAAGCAACCTATGTTTTTTCGGACGTTTTCTTGGGAGAGATAGGCGCACTCTGTCCTCTAGATAAACAAAATCAGATTTTATGAAACGTTTTACACTGAACACGAAGTTTGCGAAGACAGAGTTTGAATTTTTATTCAAGTTCAACCCTTTGCTCGAAGAAACACCTCAAAATCGTAGAAATGGCAAGTATCCAACCCTTTGATTATCTGAGACTCTTAAAGATCTATAGAATATCTCGAAAATATGTTTCCCCTGTTTCTAAAATACCCTTCGAAAATCTCTACCTACTTGATCATATATCTGAACTGAAACTTCGTACGACCAGACAGTATCCGCTTTGAACGTGAAGCCTGTCTTTAGCTTTGACTCTACTGTCAGGTGGGACGAGGACACCAAAGGGTTTGAAGACGGACGAAGAGGAAATGATTATGACATTTTTACTTCCTTTTTTCTCTGATGGGCATTTTCAACGTAAGGTTCGCGGAAAGATGTTTTCAGCCCTTAGCCTTGTTTACAATTTTATCATGTTGGAACGCCATCAAAGACACGATCGAAACGGTCCATCTTTCGCAACCCACCACATTCTTAACTAGGACTTAAAGTATAAAAAGGCTATCATTCTTTTGTTTCTGTCGAGAAAAGACTTACGGCCTACATACACCCTTAGAACTGAAATTCCATTCATTAATCTTTTTGAACTTATTTAATCCTGGGTTTATCTGTACATTTCAACAAGCGCTTGTTCCGCAGTTAAACCTAACCTAACGCTTTACTTATGGCCCTGTAAATGCAAAGGGTACGCCTTGGTGGTAGAGCAAACTTTGCCCAGACAGGCTGTTGAAAGAAGAAATTGGATGACGTGTCTGGTGTCTTAAGTTTCGAAAGATAAAAGAAACAAAGCATAGACGTAGCTACATCACTAGTGTTGGGTGATCATGAATTTATTGCTTTCGTTTCAATGGAGTAATATTAGTTGCTAATATAACTTTTCTAAATCAGTCTAAATCATTGTTTTCTGTAGAGTTGCAGTAGAAACAGGGGTTGTTGAAAATTTGTGTGGCGTGCACATGGGAAACATTATTTCGTGCAATCCCCTGGAAAGAGAGTTTTATACTTTTACGTATGTACATTTTGGAACACTTCTACAATCCATTACCGTCTGGCCTTTTCCTGCACTACATACTTAAAAATATGGCGTTATCCTTTAAAAATTTTATTTTTGAGGAACAATTATTTGTTTCTCAAAATGAAATCAAAAGTATATAGATATAAAAACAGAAAGTATACTTCGTTGAAACTTGCTGGCGCCGTATAATATGAGAAGCTCAGCATCCTTTATCCCAGAAAAGTGTCGACCCCCTCTGCGTATGATTACCTTCGCACAGAGAACAAGCCGTGAATAGGCTCATAAATTAGCAGATGCTAGCTAGCTCTAGTACCAAAAATTAACGCTTTGATCGCCAGCATCATGCACTACTTTCTATATACCTTTGACGTCAAGAAGCTCTTCCCTGATTGGTTAGTTCCTGCAGGCGGTTGAGCTTCTCCGTTTTCATGCTGTCTAGAGCCAAAGGTAGGGAATTGTTAATGAAGTGTACATTTCGTTTTTATGTCTATATACTTTTCACAAAATCAATGTATTTATTTTAATGTTTTGTGTTATATATGACCGTGCTATCGTAATTTTCCTTTGTTCCTTGGCTTGTCATACAACAAGGGTGTGCCAAATTGTTTGATAAATAATGAATATTTAATCATGCTTATCATAAATAATAAAAAATTTTATAAATGGTTCTTGAATAATTCTTTTTCGAAGTCCATGAAGTAGCGGTACGCATTTTAATTTAGAAAAATTATTTATTAATACTTGTTTGTTAATAATAATTTTTGAGACGCGGTTTTTCCATCTTTTTCAGAGTATATTTTATCTTTGATAAAATTATTGCCATCATACCCAAGTATAGAAATGGTGATTCAAAGAATGTGTTTTCTTGTACACCACATAGCTCTTACTACTCCATAAGGTTTAATGTTGATAAAGGAAGTAACGGAAATGTTCCATCATTTTAGGGGAACTTTTCCTCGAAAAGAGATGTGCAAGTTGGGTCACTCTGATTGAATATCGCGAATGGGATTTTATACATCTAGTGAGTGAATCTCCTTTGGAGACAAGCAGCCCGTGATAGTCATTTTTAGAGATGTGAGTCGGTAATATACTGTCCGCAAATTAAAAGTAATTTATTGACCAAAAATTAAAAGGTATTTTACCTAATACCATCTTAAATTACAGATTTATATCTTACCGTAACTTTATAATGGTAATCAACCGATCAATAATTTTCAAAACATTGGCCCTCAGATTCAAAGCCTTAGAAATTATCAAAAGAATGGTAATTTAAATTTTGATCGGTAATAACGCTATTTTCACATCGCTAGTCATTTTCATACCGCATCTGCGCTAGTGGGCATTGGATCACACCCTCTATCGTAAAAGGCGCTTATAACGGGCGTCACATCGTCTCACTGACTGTATTTTTCGCCAAGAGATTATCCGCGGCCATCTTTAAGCATACTTGCTAGAAGACCGAGGAGAAATTCGCGCTAGTAAAAGAAGTCCGAGAGTAGAAGACTATAAAAGGGTATTTTTGGCACAAAAGCAGAAAGGCAAAGGTCGTGAATAAAGCTCTATCTATCATGAATAAGGATCTTTTCTTAACATAAAACCATTGGATAAAAGAGGCATAAAAACTCAAAGGAATGATAGTCCATTTTTGAATTGGGGTATTTAAAGTGAGTGCAGAATGGGGAATCATTGAAACTGAGACTAGACGATGTGGAAACATTAAAACTGGAAACGAGATGGGTAAGTAAGCTGTGGATAGAACATGTGGAAGAACTACATGTGGAAAGAGAAGATGTAAAACATCTTGAAATGTTAACACATGTGGAAATATCAAAACTAAGGGCATAAGATGTGCAAATATCTAAACTATAACGACAGAAGATTTGGAAACATTGAATATAAGGACAGAAGATTTGGAAACATTGAATCTAAGGACAGAAGATTTGGAAACATTGAATCTAAGGACAGAAGATTTGGAAACATTGAATCTAAGGACAGAAGATTTGGAAACATTGAATCTAAGGACAGAAGATTTGGAAACATTGAATCTAAGGACAGAAGATTTGGAAACATTGAATCTAAGGACAGAAGATTTGGAAACATTGAATCTAAGGACAGAAGATTTGGAAACATTGAATCTAAGGACAGAAGATTTGGAAACATTGAAACTAAGGACATAAGATGTCGAACTCTTAAATCTGTGTACAGAAGATGTGGAAATATTACAACAGGACTATTGACTATGTGGAAACATTAAAACCAAAGACAGAAAATGGGAAACTATTAAAACTTAGGATAGAATATGAGAAAGTATTAAGCTGACGGAAAGCCTCGGGAAGCATTGGAACTAAGGACAGAATATTGGAATGCATTCGAACTGAAATGATGGGGAAACTGATTGAAAAGGTTAAATAGAACATAGGGAAGCGTTTAAACTGGAGGGAAGCCTTGAATCAGGTGAAACCATCAAAATGTTTATTCTACATTTAAGATATGACGTGGGTTTTCAGGCATCAATCAATAGAGCGTAATGAAAAGTGTTTATTTGAGAGTTAAATATTCAGGAGAAGCAATGGCATATTCATTGGTAGGCTTTATATATATCAAAAACGGATCAAGCCTTTCATCGCTGGGAAAGGTCACTCGGGTTTTAGGAAAACAAGGGTCATTCTTTTGGCAACCCAGAGAAAGAGAGACTAGTAGGATGCCAGCCGGGTTTTTCGATCAATAACAAAAATGGAAATGCGTGTGGATATATATGTGGCCACGGAAGATGGAACGCTGCGTGTGAAAAGTAAGTAAAAAGTTTTTACACGTCTAAAAAGAAAACTTTTTTTCTCCATATGGTGGAATAGAATCGGCCTACGTTGGCCAAACGATATTAAAGGGAGTGTGAAATTGGTATTGAAAAAGCACAAACTGGTGGAAACTTGGAGAAGAGAGGTGAGATGCAATAAAAATGCTGGTGGGTCATGTGCGGCAATGAAAGTCTCCCAGAGTACCTTGCGGGCGCGTGCTACGCATTGTCATTTGGCGGCAATGGTTTATGCTGGTTTAACATGGCTTTGCCTGTCCATGGTTAGGTGATCTAAGCTTCCACCTCGAACCTAATATCGCTTGTACGGTCACATATTAATGATTAATGACATTAATGGTAAATTTTGCTTTTTATATTGCTTTGGCATTTGCGTGTACAACCGATAAAATTAGATAAACCAAAAAAGTGATTTATGTTAGAGAAACATCGTCTGCTTATATATTGACTCCACCCATAAAATTTGTATAAAGCGACTTCTAGTGACTAAAAATTAAATACATATCTCTATTTTCCTGTTTTAAATAATTCTTTCGAAAAATGTGGCAGCGGTAGAAAAACAATGCTGTATAACTCTAGATTTAGTTCAATTCTTATTTAAAATATCGATTCTTATAACTTACCCTACTTAAAAATATATCTATTTCCCACTGAAACTGATTTAAATCCTATAGATGATAAGCGAAAGTTTTGAAATTATAGGAAATTTTCTTCAAAACCTGCAATGAAGTCGAGAACGGGTACAATTCACTACGTCCAACGTTCATATTAACCAGTTTCTGGTAAAACTATATTTACTGCTTATTAAAAATTGGTGAAATAGGTCAAAGAAACTATGAAAGTGTTTAAAGTATATATCAGCAGAAAAGGTAGTTCCTAGCGGACAAAACAATGACCAATAAAAAATACAAAGCCAATGCTTTTTATTTATTAAAGTCGCCTCCGCCTTGCGTTTACTTAAGTTTTTTTAGCTAAGTTTGTAGAGAAAAAACTCGGACAAACGGTTTGGGAGAAGAAATTTCAGTTTTTAATGAGCCTCAGAGGTCTCACAATATCGTCACACGTAGCGAGAAGAAACCCACAATCGACTTTGAGCAATTCATTGGCAACGTTTTTAAACTAAATCCAACCATTAAAATTAATTAAGAAATTTGAATGAAGATGTTCACCTTCGCTGTATTCTTGTCTGCGATCCAAGGGTAATGGAAAATTTATGTTACGGCCAATTTTATTTTATATTCCACTATCTCTTTATAACTAAGCTCGTAAATAAAAAAGTACAATCCCATATAACTTCGGTGACTTCCCAAGATCCCGTGGAGCTTTAGCATGACATCTATATACTGAGAGTGGCGTAAAATCCTTCGGCCATAGATTTCAACGTGTTTATTCTAGCCAAGCTATTTTTCCCCATCTTCCACCTCTTTTCCAATGCAGCATCCACGATTTCTCGATACGGTATTCCCTTATCCCACTCGATCCCAACTTTTTTATGCTAAGCTTCTAAGGGAGAGAGAAAAATTATTGTTGTCGAGCGCTGTTCAAGACCTTTTTCTCTCGAGTTTTCCTTGCCATATATATTTGGGATGCGTTCTTGCTTTTCAACTATAATTCACAACGTTTCAACGCAAGACTTGACCGAATATCAATGCTTCTATAATGTTAAACAGATCACGTTTAAATAGCATTGACTCCGGCTACGGTTACGCTAAAATCGAATACTGGAAATAAATACAGTAGGAATGCACCAGTCGTTGGAACCGTTTGCCCACTTTTTTTCGTGACTTATACTGTAGTACATGTAGCTTTCGTATTTCGGATCAGTGTTCGGAGTGCGCGAATTCCCTAAGGGGCCCCTGGTGTAGAAAGGATGGCGTAAGGACTACAAGCGGGACTTCTTAAAAAAGAGGATTTCGTCTCTCTTTTAAAGCATAAGTATACGACTATAAAGTACCAACACTAGACTAGAGGACATGTTCACCTACCGGCTCTTATAAGGAACATGAAGGGTTTAAACAACTTAATACTTCAACTCAGCTAGTTCTCACTAATAAGCTTCTATTTTTAAGACACAGGTGGCATTGTCGACGTCTTCGTACCGTGCGACGAGGATACTAGGAGGTCTTTGTTGACGTAGGACTGCAAAGTGGTAAGTTTAAAGATTTCTACTCGATCTCATCTCTCTCCTGCTCCCCAAACACATAAGGATACACCAAAGAACTACGAAATTTGAAACAAAAATCATATCTTTGTGAAAACGTATTTTCTCAACTTTCCCCTAAAATTCAAAAGGGGATCTCACTGGAAAAAATTACGGTCAAACAAAGAAGGGAAGAGAAAAACGCAAAAGGTTGAACAACAGAGAATATCTTAGGCCTTGGCAAAGTACAATGAGATTTTCTGAAACTTTACGAACTGGCTTAATATAAACCTTCGTGATCACTTCAATATTTCTATGAAGCTCATAGTCTACCTAACTCATCGGTAGGCCTATCTAACTGTAGTCATAGCTTAATGGACTGTAACAATAAACGGAAAATCAAGATATCAAATCCAGGAATTGTGAAAAACGACCAGCAAGCGTGACCGTGGGCATTAGGGAGAATGTCTCAATCTGGGACCTTGCCACTGAATTCCCGAAGGTCAAAATTTCTCACATTATATCTCAATGAACTAGAACCAACCTCTTTCCTGATGAGTAACGGCTCTGCTCAAAGAAGAAACATATTATAATGTTATCTTCTGAGCTAGAGAGACTTTTTGTGACTTCAACAGATCTTAATTAGCGCTAAACTGAATGGAGACTTATTGTTATAAGCGTTTGATTAAAGGTATTCCCAGTCAGGGTAGGCAGTACGTGGATGGAGTAAGAGAAGGATGGAGTGTGGATGGAAAGAGATGGAGATGTAGACTGTAGAGAAAGATCTGCTTTATCCATCTTGCGAAAAGTGAATAGAATGAAAGGCTTCTTCTATAAGCGATTATCTCGAATACCCCCAATATACATTAATTCTGCCTTAGTTGGAGGATGGCAGTGAGGGCTTTGGGACTGAATAAGCTAGAGATGCTAGAGTTTCCGAAGCTGCAAAGCTTTTCTCTTTTTTTGGGAAGATAATCAATAGAACGACAGAAAAAAAAGATGTCTGGATGAGCTAGGAACGTTTTGTTCGACTCTTTCTTCGGCCCTTTTTTTCTTTAGGTCTTTAATTTTTTTCTTCCGCATATCTTTCTTCGTATTGTAAAATAGTAAAGAGGTCGGTTTCTTTCATCACGAGTTTGATAAATACCCGCATGGAAATGCGGTTACCATGCATGTAGTAAAATAATTTGGGTTTGTTTTTGTTAATTTTATATTCATGTATTTTTCATGGAATCATAGATTGATAATATATCATCAGGAGTTCATAATAACCCGAAGTACGAAACTGGTTAAAAAGCCCGTAACAACAAAGTTTCGCCGTAAAGCTCAGCGGATTCATTCACCGCTTAGCTCCCAAATAAATAGTTACCTCATTTTTTAGCGCCCACGCGCAATAACTTACACACTTCCGGTTTAGCACTATTTTTATCTTGTGATTTTGGGAGCGAAAATGGCTCACGTCTGCTTCTGTCGGAACGGTGTAAATTAAGCCTTGGCTAAGAAGTTGCCTATTAGTCGGGGTTTCTAGTTTTCTACAAAACATTTAAACGATCGTCAATGATGTTTTGTTGTGATATGTCACTATATATGTGTGAGTGAGAATTCTGTGGTTAAAACGGTTTGCATAAGTTTATTCCTAGTATCTTTAATATAAGAATATCAACGTGTTTCTACGTCCACCAAATCGCCATTTTTCTTTTCGACGGAGATCCCAGCCAACGGAAGTTTTGGAACGAAAACCAAGGAGCATAGATACCACTACGATATACTGTAAGGTTGTATGTCCATAAACAGGCTAATCTTTTCTATGCGCAACGACAGAATCTTGTTGTTCGCGATTTTTACCATTAGCTCTATGGCCAGTTTCATACTTCCCCCCCCCCGAAGGGGGATTATTATGAACTCCTGATAACATTAAGTTTCTCTGCCTGAATGCCCCCTGCAGTCTATAATTCGTCTCACCCCAATATGGACTTAAAAGCATTCAATTAAGTATTTAAACTTAGTGAGACACGTGAGAGGTGATAATGAAGTCTTCTCGACGTTTCCATTCAGTTAATCTGCACAATTGTCGCGCGCATTCTTGACGTCTCGGCTCTCTATGACCTATGGTTAAATGAGAGACGGCATATACAACGAGAGAGTTCCCCGTCTGCGAAAAGCTTATGCGCATGTCAAACACACTTAGAAAAATGCCCCCTCTATCCCCCGGCCCAATTTTCAAGGTATTTTTCAAAGAGCATCTATATCTCTTTGATCCGGGTGAAAAACAAAGGTTAGAGCATAGCGGGAGAAAAAACCCACGATAAAAAGATAGACCCTAAACTAAAAGTTGTAACCTAGATATTCAATCCACCCCATATATACTTCTATCTGAAGTCGCCCTTGGTTTAGCGGTGCCACTTCTTAAATTAAAATTTCTCTAGTATTTTTTGGGTCTCGATTTCTCATATCCATTGACGTAAAGGAAGGGGGCAGTAGGCGTTCCACCAAAGACCTAATGATGGATACTTAAAGGCGATTATTCGCTTATGAGGGAACGTATAATTTAGTTTGATGTTGAATAAGCTATTGATAAGGATGCTATTATAACTGGGGAGTTATGACATCCGAAACTGCGCATTGACAGTGAAAATGTACACGATTTTGAACTGATAATCATGCGAAAGTGCTAAAACCCTGAAAGATGATAGTAGCGTATCAAAATCTCGGATTTACGATGGAAAAGCTTCAAAACTGAGGAGTGATAAGAAAGCAGTAAAAATGAGTAGTGGTGATGAGAAAACAGTAAAACTGAGTAAAGGTGATGAGAAAACAGTAAAATGAGTAGTGGTGATAAGAATACAGTTAAACTGAGTTGTGGTGATGAGAAAACAGTAAAATGAGTAGTGGTGATAAGAATACAGTTAAACTGAGTTGTGGTGATTAAAAAGCTTTAAAACTGAGTGCTGGTGATGAGAAGCTTTAAAACTGAGTAGTGGTGATGAGAAAGCGTTAAAACTGAGTAGTGGTGATGAGAAAGCGTTAAAACTGAGTAGTGGTGATGAGAAAGCGTTAAAACTGAGTAGTGGTGATGAGAAAGCGTTAAAACTGAGTAGTGGTGATGAGAAAGCGTTAAAACTGAGTAGCGGTGATGAGAAAGCGTTAAAACTGAGTAGTGGTGATGAGAAAGCGTTAAAACTGAGTAGTGGTGATGAGAAAGCGTTAAAACTGAGTAGTGGTGATGAGAAAGTATTAAAACTGAGTGATGGTGATGAGAAAGTATTAAAACTGAGTGATGGTGATGAGAAAGTATTAAAACTGAGTTGTGGTGATGAGAAAGCAGTTAAACCGATTAGTGATGATGAGAAAGCAGTAAAACCGATTAGTGATGATGAGAAAGCACTAAAAATGATTAGTGGTGATGAGACAGTAGTAAAACCGATTAGTGATGTTGAGAAAGCAGTAAAACCGATTAGTGGTGGTGAGAAGCAGAAAAACCGATTAGTGGTGATGATAAAGCCGAAAAACCGATTAGTGATGTTGCGAAAGCAGTAAAACCGATTAGTGATATTGAGAAAGCAGTAAAACCGATTAGTGATATTGAGAAAGCAGTAAAACCGATTAGTGATGTTGAGAAAGCAGTAAAACCGATTAGTGATGTTGAGAAAGCAGTAAAACCAATTAGTGATGTTGAGAAAGCAGTAAAACCAATTTGTGATGTTGAGAAAGCAGTAAAACCAATTTGTGATGTTGAGAAAGCAGTAAAACCAATTTGTGATGTTGAGAAAGCAGTCAAACCGATTAGTGGTGATGAGAAAGCAGTAAAACCGAGTAGTGGTGATGTGAAAGCACTACAAGTTTCGGTGATTATGAGAGTGTACTAAAACTGTTGATTGAAAATGAGAAACAATAGTGAACTAACACTTAATATTCACTCGACAATAAGTTTCTAACTTGGATTTTGGTCATCTTTAAGACTCTCACAACGAGATACAACACCGCTTGATTTTTCTCACTACACAGTGGTTGTAACAAAACATTTACAATACCCCAGGTTTCAATCTCTAAATTGAACCCTTAATTTTGGTAAAAGGGGCCGTAGACTCTAGACGGTTGCTAGGGCAACTTGCGGTACCCCGCTCTAGTTTTGGCCACGTGGTAGAGCATGCCATTATTTCTATCGCTGTGGGAGAAGTGGTAAAATACATAGGAAAGCTGGGTTTATTCGTCTAGACTTGAATAGCAGGTTTCCTGAGGTCCTATCCTGGTCCCCCGTGCAAATATATTAAAGGCTTAAGAAATCCGGATAACACCATGTTCGATTTTACTGCACGCGCTCAACGAACCTGAATAAATTATGAATTATTCCGATGATAATTTTAATTTTGTAAAACGGATTAGTTGTAAGGCTTTTTAAGGATAAATATAGACTTATTATTGATCAGAAAATGTAAATATACCATCAGGATTACATTTTTTTTAATTGACAGGTACAAAATTTAATTCTTGCAGTTGCTAGAAACGTTTGAATTTTCTAGGCCTTATGAAAACATTTCGCAATTCATGAACAATTCGTGAAATTATGCGTGGAAAGATTTAACTTATTTTCAGCCTTCTTAGTACTCGATTCATCTCATCCCTTTGTGTGAATTTCAAACGCCTGGGCTTTATTCACTCTTCATTATTTGTGTTTAGAGATTAGCCAGAACTTTGAATTTCCCAAACTAGTAGTGTCTAGAATTCGATCCGAAGTTTGAGAGTGGTTGACCTTACAAATTTGATAATTTGTCGATGACTTCGGTTCAAATTAACATTTCGCATTGCGTGAATAATTTTGAGAGAGTTCGACGTGTATAAATATTGGTCTCCAGTTTTCCCGTCGTATTCAAATTAGGCCGGTTTATACCAAGTGTTTAGATTAAAATAGCGTTCGAGTTTATTAGCGAAGTGTAACTGTAATCCCGTTTCGAAGAAGGGCTTTACCCCTTCGTAAACAAATGCAGTTTGTAGGACGTGTCTCGACCACGTTTCAATGACTTTATTTCAAGTATCAGACCCTTCAGAACCGCCTGAAATCGTCTTTATCTTTTAATCCTCTGTTTTATCTTATTCCAAAGATATAGAAGAAGGCCACAAACTTTGAATAGCTTATCATAAAGTGGGAAAGTGTCAATTCCCATGTTAGATCAATTGACGTTTTAATTGCGGAATACATAACAGTTGTTATGAGAAGCGAAACACAAAGTTTGTACCAATCCGTGCAAAAATTCAATCAATCAATCATTAATTAATTTATTACGTCTGTCTATCACTATGTTTCTTCTACAATGTCATTAGCAAACTATTCGATTGGGACCTGTTTATTCTTCCGTAGTTAAACGGCGTGTCTCCTATGAAGTGCATGTTTTAAATACACATTTTATAAGATAGGCCTTATTAACTCTAAAAAATAAAACAAGTTTCGTTAAAAATCGATTAACATTTCGTTAAAAAAAATCTTTGAAATAATTTAAAAACCCGGTTCATCTATTAGTCTATTCTGATATTTTAAATGCGCAGGAATTATTTTCTTTCCCTTTCAGCGTCATATTTACCTAATAGGCTGGCTCTCGCAAGTAGAGCGTTTCAATTTAAAGTTTTAAACCAGGCTTAGGAATAATATTAGGCCTAAGCCGTAAGCATAAGCCTTATTTCTTGTATACTTTCACCTTCTACGTCAAAGGGAACTGACGTAGCGTTAATTTATTATTTTTTATATATATTATTTTTTATATGTATAATTTTTTATAAGGTTTAATTTGGAAATTATTGAAAAAGTATTATTGTATACCAGTAGTACATACAGCTAATTGGAGTCACTGTGAAGCCATTTTCTCAACGTTTCTAAGCTGCATTTGTGGGAAGAACTATTCATTATGCACGACGAATTTGCCACGCGCAGCGAGATAGATAGTTCGCTACGTAACCTTGGAACTCGCGTCGCTACCAAGTACCAACCTACGAAATTTCAGACATCCGAATTATGAGGCGTGACGCAGTACTAAAGTCTGTCCCACAAAACCCAAATTGAAAAGAACATATCAGGTATGGCGCAAAATGATTCCTATTGGATATATGAATTCCTGGGTATACGTACTAACATAAGTTTATATGATAAGTATGACACTTTCTATACTTCATAATACAAGAGACTTGAGAGCTAGTTCGAAAACGACAAGCGAGGATTGACTAATACACGCGGCTTTGCAGTCCATCCTCCTATTTCGTTTGTACTAAGCCTTTGACAGTGCCTCACCAGGCGTCGCTATACGAGAATCTATGACGTTTCACCTACGTCACTTTGTGACAAACTCTCAGTAGCCAATGACAAACCTATGGAACATATCTTATGAACCTATGGTACTAATTAATAGACATGTTTTGTGGTGTCTTTAAAATGAGACTGGTCCTTTAAATATTTGAACTCCTTTTAGAGTCTTTAAATTGTACGATTTAATTGAGACTGGTCCTTTAAATATTGGCTAGGTCTATTTGAACTCCTTTTAAAATAGTATAGACTATTCGGAAACTTCAAAAATCTAAACCGGAAAATGAATTAAAATTTAAATCGAATCTTTATACTTCTCGATAAAAATATGGGATCAAGGGATTAAAAGCTAGATCCCCCTATTTAATTTACGCTAACGAAATAAAATAGGGGTTTCGTAGAAGGAAGGGATAATATAAGAGATACTGCACGTGCCCTAGACACTACCAATTGCCTTTCTACGGGATTAAACCCCTGGTTTTATCGGGCCTTTAAAAGCTCTCGATTATGACGTCGGTCGAGCTAGGGCCAAACCCTTACTGTGTAGTTCCCTTTGAATAATTTTCTCAAGCTCACAGAGGACGGGAAACTTTGGGAATCGACGTAATGGAGTGGCTAATACTTGCGTTAAGCCGGACGGTCTCTTGTTCAACCAAGAGCCTTGCCTCACTTACTCTATCAGGGCATTAAGTATAAAAATTAAGGATTGTTTCCTGGGCCAGGACGCCAGCACTGAACTGACATTTAAGTCGAGGTCAATCGATATTCGTGGAACAACAAATATTTAATTAATAATGATCGTTAAATGCATACAGGCGCAAAGTAAGGTTCTCTTTCATCGAAAAATACCAACAACGTTTTATCAAAGGCCGGCTGCAGAATTTCGTTCCTCTTTGTTTATTGGAATTTTTTATGGAGTTAAAATAATTATATCGTGTCCGGAACAATTATAGAGGAACAAGAAAAAGTACAGTAATTCCGTTAAACCTTTGGGAAAATCGACCTCAAAGAGTTGATTACATGAATTTCGCGTTTTCTTTTATATAGATGAAGCATTGTAACAATATGCAAGATTTCATTGACAAGATTGCTAACACATTTTTCTTATAAATTTCAAATGAATGTTTTTTTAACCATGTTATAGAAGTTTTGATGTTCTTTCCAAAAATTTGAGATCATACTAAATGCCTGTAAACATTAGCGTGTCCTAAAATTAACTGCCGCTCTGGTAGTCTATCATTTAGTACATAAAAATTTGTAAAAGAGACTGGGTTTTAAATACTTAAATTCTTAAACTCGAAGTCGTAGTTATGTTTATAATAAGACGGATACAATAACCTTAAGAAATCTAAACGCAATTGTGAAAGAAGCTCTGAAAGATTCTGCAATTTCCTTAATAAGTTTGAGTTTCCTAATAATATTTGTCATGTATTATCTAAAATAAGCATGTTTGCTTTCTTTCTTTTTCTGATGCGCTTGACTTGTAACAGAACTAAAAGGCTATAATTATCTCCTGCGAGACATCCCTAAACAATACGACTACATTCAGGAATGGAACATTAAACCAACGTTTTTGCGTTGTAGTTTGTCTCAAATGAGCGGAGAATCTCAAATCGTTATAACCGCGTACGTTGCAAGCGTCTAAGCATAAGTTTATAAGATATGTCCCTAAAGTATGACACTTCATATACTTCGTGATGCTAGATTCTTTCCGAGAGCTAGTTCGAGAACGACACGAGAATTGACTACAATCAGTTTTGCGGTCCATTTTCCTACTTAGTCTGTACTAAGCCTTTGACAATGCCTCAGGAGAATCTATGACGTTTCATTTGAGTCACTTCATGACAAGCTCTCAGTAACCAGTGACAAACTTAAGCTAGATTCCCACTCGACGGAAAACACGACGGAAACCCGGCAGAAAGGGGTTCGACTGAAAAATCTTTACGCCGAGCCCGACGGAATTTCCGTTCGGTCGGGCGTAAGTTGTGTTCTATTTTTTCGGTCGTGTTCGGCGTTACGCCGGAGTCTCAGCCAATGAAATTATCCCACTGTCGACAACGTCATAAATTTCAAGAGCGCACGCACACGCGAGATCGATTGATAGCCGCCATTTTTTGTGGTTGACCAAGGCTTATCGGAAACATACCACCAGGAGTTCATAATAACCCCCCTTCGGGGGGGGGGGAAGTATGAAACTGGCTATAGAGCTAATGGTAAAAATCGCGAACAACAAGATTCTCTCGTTGCGCATATAAAGGATTAGCCTGTTTATGGACATACAACCTTACAGTATATCGTAGTGGTATGCTCCTTGGTTTTCGTTCCGAAACTTCCGTTGGCTGGGACCTCCGTCGAAAAGAAGAATGGCGATATGGTGGACGTAGAAACACGTTGCAATTCTTATATTAAAGATACTGGGACCAATAAATTTGTCCAAACCGTTTTAATTTAACCACGGAATTCTCACTCACACATATCACAACAAAACATCATTGACGATCGTTTAAATGTTTTGTAGAAAACTAGAAACCCCGACTGAAAGCCAACTTTTTAGCCAAGGCTTAATTTACACCGTTCCGATAGAAGCAGACGTGAGACATTTTCGCTCCCAAAATCACAAGATAAAAATAGTGGTAAACCGGAAGTGTGTAAGTTAATGCGCGTGGGCGCAAAAAAATGGGGTAACTATTTCTTTGGGAGTTAAGCGGTGTATGAATCCGCTGAGCTTTACGGCGAAACTTTGTTGTTACGGGCTTTTTAACCAGTTTAAAACTTCGGGCTATTATGAACTCCTGATACCACCAATAAAGAAAAATTAAACTTACGAAAGTAAAAAGAGATAAGATGTTAATAAGGAAGACTTTACTGAGGAGGTTTGAAAATATCCCTTATTTTACGATCTAAGCGACAAGGGGACAAAGATACCTATTCAGAGTGTGAAATAGATGTTGTGGAAACAACTCAAATCTGTCACGTGACCCAAAAATATCTACCGCCAAACTGAAAATTCAGTCGTAGTGTGAACGGTCTACCGCCGGACGCCGGCGTAAGTTAAAATTTCTACCGTTGGCTGTGTGATTTCCGCCGGGTTTTTTCGGTCGAGTGGGAATCTAGCTTAATAGAACATATATTATGAATTTATGGTTTGAGTATAATTCAATTAAAGAGAAATAACATTATAATATGATTATATTCTTTTGGTTAGCGTCTGAATGCAGTTCCGCTGTCTGCTTTTTCAATTTTATATAGACAATTTTGGATTAAGATTGTTTCTCTTTCGAAAAATGCCCCAAAAGTTGATGATTAACGCGTACAAAACGAGTACCTAACGTAGATCAGGCTTCAAAATAATCTACAGGGCAGACGAGATTAGGGATACAATGAAGAGGGGATTCTTTTTAAACAAGACTATACTTTTTTCCCGGTGGCTTGATCCTCTTAAATGGCCCGTAATACGGGATAAAGCGATAACCGGCTTCAACGTTGCCCCAGCTTCTTTCACAATCAAACGTAGCCTTTAACGACTCATTGAACCCTCGACTCTCTTATCAGACAAGAAATTCATCATTTAAGGTTTTAAAGGTTTTTTAGTAGCGTCTTTATAGGTTCTAAGAATTATCTCATTCTGTGTGGAAATTCGGAGAATTTAAGACTTCAGTTGTACAGGTCAGTAAGGAGGAATTACAGATATGACCAGATATACTGTATGGCTTAGGTATTTTATGTCTTTACGTTCTATAATGTTTTTAAGCTGTTTGCCCATAGCAACAGCTTTATACGGCGACCCCTGGAAGCAGGCTGGCAGGCAGGCAGGCTGGCTGTTTCGCGTTCGCGTACATTTTCGTAAATTTAAATTTCGCGGCAGAGCTCGCCGGAATTTGATCCTCCACCGCACTAGCGAAATCTATACTAAATTCGATCATATTTTCGACGAGAAAATGCGGTCTTTCGGAGCTAGCTGGGCTCGAACTTACGAGTGACTGACGACTCCGGTGTGGGATGCGGATACTCAACGTCTGCGCCACTACGGATTGTTGTTAAGCTATCGATATTTTTCCTGTACTTTTCCACGCCTTGCTTATTGGTAGCGGGAATGCCTAATTTCGGGTTTTGTTAAAGACAATATCACACTGCAAACAGCGTTAATATGCCTTGGGGCATATCTTGTTCATTCCATGAACTGAACCGAGTAAGTAGAACTTTCTTTTAAAACCAAAACTCAGTTCAGTTGGGGACAAACATTGCAATCGTAAGTTCATAAGATACGTTCTACAAGTTTGTCACTGGTTACTGAGAGCTTGTCATGAAGTGACGTAGATGAACGTCATAGATTCTCCTAAAGCGACGCCTGGTGAGGCGCTGTCAAAGGCTTAGTACAGACTAAATAGCAAGATGGACTGCAAACCCGAGTGTAATCAATTCTCGCTTGTCGTTCTCGAAGTAGCTCTCAGTAAGTCTCTAGCATTACGAAGTATATGTAGTGTCATTCTTATGGAATGTATCTCATAAACTTATGATATTATTAAATAATATTTTTCAAGGTGAAACAATAAATATCTTGAACTATCTTTAAAAAGAAATTGTTTTAGCATCTAATTTGATCAAAATTTAAGATTTTTAGGAATGGGTTTCATAAAGTGGGTTTTTTCGATTTACATTTTTTGGATTCGAAACTTAACCATGGCAGACGTTTTCTAGTGCCCGCCCAAACGTCGAAGTTCACCCTTATTACACAGAATAGATATTTCCGGTGTCGCTATGACCCTTTGGTTTTGTTAAAAACATCGTAGCCACGTATACAACACATGGTGGTAATCAAATACATCAATGCTTTTAATACGGGAAACAAGTCACAACATCATGGAAAAAAGCATTTTATAACAGTAGGATATTGAATCTTTTACTTCCTTTCTATAATACTGTACAAATAGGAGAAAAAATTCAAACGTCAAAACACTAATGGAGATCTGACACCACTATGTCCGGTATTACGTGAGTGGTTCGATGATATTCATATAGCGTCTCTTCGTGTCTCTTGCGCTTTTATCACTATACGAGTATCCTTGTCACGTGCTCTAGTTTAGTCTATCGAACCATACTTTTTTCTGTTGTCACGCAATACGTTTCGTTTAGTAAATGTCTTACAATGTACATGTATGCATTGAAAGTATATTTACGCAACAAATGTTAGAAACGGTATATATTTATGAAAATTTATATTGAATTGAATATGTTAGAGATTCTTTATTTGAAACTTTTGAAATAATGCGTATTTTTAATGCATTATACTAAATCAATATAAATGGAAAATATCTTAGAATAAATCAATGCAAATTTAAAATTATATAAAAAAGGACTTGGTTTGCCCAAGCCTAAAAAACAAAACGATAAGAGTTTTTTCCAGTTGACTGAAGCGCGGATATTTTATTTTTCTATATAATTTTAAAGACAATCCGTATTTTACTACTCTTTAGAATTTAATTCAATCTCCTGATTTTACTGGTAATGGATTTATTTCCTATAAATTAATTGAAATAGAAAATTACTTATCTCAGATTGTTCATGATAAAATTTTACGAAAATGGAATTGTTGAAAAATCTGAGATAAGTAATTTTTTATTTCAATTAATTTATAGGAAATAAATCTATTACCAGTAAAATCAGGAGATTGAATTAAATTCTAAAGAGTAGTAAAATACGGATTGTCTTTAAAATTATATAGAAAAATAAAATATCCGCGCTTCAGTCAACTGGAAAAAACTCTTATCGTTTTGTTTTTTAGGCTTGGGCAAACCAAGTCCTTTTTTATATAATATCTGTTCCTTCAGTCTGCATTTGTATTAATCTATTACAAAACAATTTTTTGCCTGAAATGCGAAATTTTTCACTTCTAGGACGAGGTTAAAAATGGTTCTACACTTCTACTAATTCTTATAAGATACGGCTCACAATTCGTTTTAGAACCCGAGCTTTATAGTCAACTTCAAAACCTACATCCTGCCACGATTTTTAAACTATCAAATCCGTATCTTTTACAGTCCACTCTACGATTACAATTATCCATGACATTGCGTTCACTGCCCTTGTACGTTTACAGTGAGTGGCACCGTGGCCAGTTATTTTAATTAAAATACCTAGGCCACAGGTCCAGTTTTAAAAAAATCCTTATTTCCAACACTGATCCATCTATCCTTATGCCTTACTGAAGGCTACAGTGAAATATCCATGAAGCGTGAGCTTCTATTATAAATCCATGGCCTAAGTAAGGCAACTTAAGCCTTGGTCGAAACTAACATCTAAAATATAAATTAAAAAGGTATCTTAAGTATAGAATTTCAACCGAGACACATAATTAAACGAAAAATAGACCCGCCAGAGAAATTTTTAATAAATATGGTGTTATATTTATTGAAAAATATCAAGTTAAAGTTTCAAGGCGGTGAAATGGCAAATTAGCGTCGTCTACTGTAGAGTAATGAACAATTAGCGTCGTCTGCTGTAGAATAATCTTTTGAGGTACTTACATTTTTAATTAAATTAACATACTTAGACTTAATTAATTTTTATGAAACTTGAAAAAGGCACACCTTGAATAGTTACTTGTTAATTTAAAAGTATTCCGAAACGTAACTTCGCTTTAGTTTTTAAATGATTCGATGTACAGGAGCACCAAAAACCCCATGTTATTCCTATGGGGAAATCGGCGAAAATCTGTGAATTTTCATTTAACATTACGGGAGGGTGTGGGATCTTATCTAGAAGGGCCTACCGGCCCTCTAGAATATCTTGCATTACATATCTTAGAATAAATCAATGCAAATTTAAAATATCTTGCATTACATATCAGACTAAAGAAATGAACTATGAAAATATCTTACATTACATATCAGACTAAAGAAATGAACTATGAAAATATATTAGACTAAAGCAATAAACAATGAAAATATATTAGACTAATGCAATGCACAGTGAAAAATATTAGACTAAAGCAATAAACAATGAAAATTTATTAGACTAAAGCAATGCACAGTGAAAAGATATTAGACTAAAGCAATGCTCAGTGAAAATATATTAGACTAAAGCATTGAACAGTGAAAATATATTAGACTGAAGCAATGCACAATGGAAATATATTAGACTAAATCAATGAGCAATGAAAATATATTAGACTGAAGCAATGAGCAATGAAAATAAATTAGACTAAAGCAATGAGCAATGAAAATATATTAGACTAAAGCAATGCACAGTGAAAATACATTAGACTAAAGCAATGCACAGTGAAAATATATTAGACATTTTAGACTAAAGCACAATGAAAATCTATTATACTAAAGCGATGCACAATGAAAATGTACTGGACTACAGCGATGGAAATTGAAAAATATCATAAGATGGAAGGTATTTTGATCAAAAGAAAACCAATCAAGGTTGGCTTTCGATGTTTCTTTTGCATCATTCATCGCCTCACCCACGACATACTCTGTACCAGGCAACCTTAAGGATTGATTAAATATTAATCGATTTCATTTCGTTTATATTTTTTACCGCGATGGTACTACTACCGCGCCTCTCCAGTTTGTTTTTGCGCCCATTAATTTTAAAAGGTTTTTTCGAGAATGTTATAGTGCCTCATACTAGAGTTCTAAAGCTTCGTGTAAAAGAAACAGATTCAGGCTCGAAACTTCAGTAATAGAGCAAATGTACTTGAATCAATTCGGTGTTATACCATGGATATGTATTAATACTACGTATTATGGATTGCCGTCTCTTAACTTCCACAAGGCATTTCGCTTAGGAGCCCGTTCAGCAGAGGAAAAAAATATGACTTTCAACCCCCCAAACCTTGTGAGGGAGAGGGAAATTGGGATTTTCTTTCTTTGCCCATGAGCGAAATTTGAAACTCACCACTCAAGATTCTACGGGAGAGCTATAGTTCCGCTTCTCTACTTCCGACTCAATTTAAAGCCACATCTCATCCCCGAGTGTATCGCATACTTGTTGACCAGCTTTTTGGCCTAGTTGGGAATTCATAATTCGTAGTATATTTTTGCATATTCACAATAACTGATTCTACATTTACAAAAAAAGTCTTTCAAAGTTTTTTATTCAAGGAAGTATGGTCCATAAGCATACTACACAGAGTGTTTTACCCCTTGAAAAGCGCCGCCAGATGTCGTTATGGCCGTAACGATTGCTTTTTCCGATTTTTCATATGCATACGCTACGCAACGTTTCAAAACGCAATAGTGTATCAGTCCTCATAAAGTTATTGGTACTTTATAACCTTTTATTAGTATGGGTATAACACGCAAGATTGTTTTTGGTTTTTAATTCATTGTTTTAAAATGAACACGAGTTAACATTAGCTTTCTAAATCCAGGCTATACATTATTTATTAAAAATGTATCATTAGATAATGGTTAGAGCGTGGAGACGCAGTCTTCCCCAAACTAAAGTAAGAGCTTGTAACCCACACCATGGATTAACTAACGGTAGGGATTGTTCACTAACCGCGTTTCCCATGAAATATAATTTATTGGACCTATATAGCGCCATCTCTGGGAAATACAAGTCGTTTTAGCAGATTTTAAAGATGGCGGCGCCCAATTCAGGCGGTTCGAGACTTTTTATAATTAAGAACTTTTTTTTTATTTTTAATTGGTGGGTATATATTTAAAACCTCTTAAGTAATCATAGATGGCAATTGTGCAGTACTAATAACGTTATTTCAGCAATTATGTTTGAATATATTGTACAACTGATTTTGACGTCATAGGATAAGTGATATTTGGTCCTTCCTGTTAGGGATAGTAGCTGCTGCTATGGGGCGTTTGGAATATGCATGCTTTATCCTTTAGGGGGAACAAACTATCTCTTAGCGTTAGTTAATCCATACCCACACTATACAAAACGTTATAATAGTCCACTTTCTTTTTTGGACTTCTGCTTCAATGAATTTATAATAAATTCTGAAGTTTTAATTATCCAGTAGTTCAATAATGACGAAAAGACTATATTTTAGAATTAACGATAAAAGAAGAACCTCCTTTAAATTGCTATGGGACTTATCGAGCAGTACAAATGCATTTACAAACCTATCAATATACAGGTAGGTCTACGTGTCTTAAAAATATTTGATCTTTCCGGAGAACTTCCTATTGTCTCTTAGCAAATTTAATAATATCTGTTGTTATTCGTATATCGCGTGTAGTTTACGTACACTCCCAGCAACAGAAACTATCGATTACGATAACAGAGTTATACATGTATTTCAAACGACGTAAAAGTATACTGTACGCTCTTCGTTTCAAGCTATAGTTTCAGGAAATATGAATAAAAAGTAACTCTTTCCCTTCTATAGTAATATTTTAGTTAGAAATCCTTTGTTAGGGGGTTTATTAACAATTAAACAATTTTTGGCAATCAGGTCTTAATGAAAGATAGGTGAAACATTACCACTAAACACAGCTTGTGGATCGATATTTTTCAAAATGTTAATTGTAACATTTCAAAGACTGTTTTAGGCCCTCCTGAATTGTTGGTTTTGCAAAAAAAGACCTTATGGTCTTGGCCATCTTGTTGTAATGTTGCTTCGTCTCTAAGTCATGTGACCTAGATGATAACATTTCCATTTCCAAAAAAATATTTAGGGGACAGTTGCTTTTATCAGTCTAAGCCTTGGCTATCGAATTAATAATAGTAATTTTAACACTGATTTACATTCATTATCTTACTTAAGGCTTAACGGTTTCGCACGATCATGAAACTCAGATAATCTACTAGCATCAGTTGTGAACCGGAAATAAGAATGTCTGCAGAACCCACTCCATCACGCTTATAGCTCATGAAACCAACGTGATCGAGTGGGCTATACTTTAAGAAAATAGTCGGTTTTCATTCCCTCTAGCGAGATGACTTAGAAAATTACTCGAGGGCAACATTTTCTCTATAAGCTCCGCCTCTTTTATCAAACCAACTATTCTTTGATCCAAGGGAACAAATTTGAATATACATTAACATAGGCGTTTGTTTGTTACACTCCTGTGCAACACGGTTATAGAGTTGAACTATTTTACGCATATGTTAAACGATAAACCCCTTTCATTTCTGCTGTTCTATTTTAGCTTGATTGCTTTTAAATGTCATAAACATTAAGGTAAATTAATAGACCACGCTTCCACGAAAAATCTGGGGCGTATACTCGTGTCGTTTGCTTAATTAGTCTCGTTAATAACCGGTGTTAAGTTCTTCTTACCCCGTTGAAATAATAATAGACTTGATTGATTTTTATAGGAGAACTTATAAGTCTCGCAAGCTGATGAGGAGGAAGAAGTCTCAACATCTCTTCTCTGCAGTTTTCCACCCACTAAGCCTAGGCCAACATTTTGTTGTTGACACAGCGTACCCTTTCTTTTCTTATTCTTCTGACTATATACTATTAAAGGTTCATAGGATCTTATAATACAAAAATGATGGTGCTCTAATGAAACTTCTCTTAAAGGGCAACTCTCATTTAAATCGGAAAATTTTGAACACACCATTAAACATGTCTATCACCAGAAGGGGATAACGGAAGAAGGATGACACTCTGTATCCTCTTAATACTTTAGTAATGTAACATGATTCTTCCCAGGCTCACGTACCCTTTTTCTTTGCTTTCCTGCTCATCAAACTTCAAATTCTATAACTGTTTGGTACTAATTCCTCAGCTATAAACCCACAGATCTCGTCTTAACGTGGGAGTAATGATGAGGGAACTATTTATCGCGCATGTGATTCGGTTTAGTAACCTTGCTCCAAATGTTCTGATGTTGGGAAGAATCATTTTACAATTACCCTGCTTTGTGGTACACTTCTCTTGAAGAGAAGTATTACGTATGTTAGGTCTTATATTAATACAATAATATTTTAACAATTTTACCTTATAAAAAGTTTGATATGCCAAAAAATAAATATTGTCTTTTCAAAACAAAATCTTCCAAATTTCGCGCCACCAGAAGTTGATGTTAGTTCCCTGTGACTTAGAAGGTGAAAGTGTGCGAGAGCTAAGCCTAATCTAAGCCTAGTTTGAGACTTAAAATTGAAGCGTGCGACGCTCGACAGCCAACCTCTTACCTAATTTGGACTTAAAAAGGGAATGAAAATAATTCCAGGGCATTTCGAGCATTTGAATAGTTTTTTTGGAAGAACCAGGTTTTTGAATTATTGATGATAAATTAATAATAATTACATCGTCTACATTTGCCTCGGTGATATACCGAGCATTCTTCTTGATTGACGTTTGTCTAGTATATTTATTTATACCCCCTTTATCGTCAAAGTTTGATACCATTTAGAAAAAAATTCGACATTTTCCCCGAGGGATATGTACTGATACTTCAACGTTTTTACGACTAGTCAAAAGCTACGAGTCTCTTTTCAGTTTTTATTTTACCGAAAATATCGAAAATCATCAACCCGTATCGGCCTAGCTCAGTATTCTATGGGATCTAGTCTTTTCATATCGTTAAATCGTAATCCTTGCCTTCAGTGCCCTTTTTTGGTCGAGACTTCGAACCCTTTTTGCCTTGTAAAGGAAGACCGATACGGTTTTTTGCTCCTATACGTAACTTGAATAATTGTATCGAGGGTTTGTGACTAGTTGCATTATACTGAATTAATGTAGAAAGTGTCACAATCAGATGACGTAGTGAACTGAAAAAATATTCATATATTGTAAAGCTGGTTTCGGTTGCGATAATTTAATTTTTTGACTGCTCGTCAATAGTAACGCTTTTTACTTGCAGCGTACAATTTAATGTAATATTTTGAAAGAGAGTGAATCTTAATGCGTTGGTTTGAAATGTTTTTCAGCTCCCTAGTTTTGTTCTCAGATTTGAGTTTCGTAAATCTTTATTATTGGCGTGCAATACCTTTTAGTATAAATATTATATTTTCTTGTGAAAAAATAAGAAGTTATATTATTCCTTCCATCTTTAATAACAGCAACATTAAGCCTACTTTTGACTAGACAAATACACTCAGCTTGTCTCATAGTATGTTACCATTTTTCCCAATCCCATATTTCAAAATCGGATTGTTTTGGAATCCGATTCCCATTTTTCTCAATTCTCCCCCCCCAGTCATTCTGCCAACTCAATACAAAGAATTCATATTATTATCTTTTATATTCTTACATTAGAGATTTTAAAATGACTGAAAGCGACTCACAGAAACGCGTGCGAGAAAAACTACTTTTCTAACACGTGACGAATTTGAAGTTGCCGAAGAAATTTTTCAATCTTACTCATAAACTATTAAAATATTTGTTTCTGCTCGATTACTTAGCTCTTTGTTTAGATTTTAGATCTTTCGAATTACTGTACCAAACAATTACTTTGAAATGTTAATAGTTCTAGCTCTTTGGGATACTTAAGTATTATTGAGACAAATTGGAATTAAAATATCATTCATTTTTTGGGTCACATGGAATTGAAAAAATATATTAGATAGAACCGAACTGGCTGTAGGTAAATACGTCTGAATCAAAAGTAAATCGTATGAAACTCTCACAATCAATGACCTTTTTTTGTGGTACTACAGATGCCCGGCCCCTGTTTTGAGAATTTAAGTTACAAATTCCCTGTTGGTTTACCCATTTTTTGAAAACGGGTTGACTCTACGTGTGTGCAATTGACAATCACTACGCTCTTTGTAATCAGGTTTGATATTACATATCCGCACATTGATATTGAGCCCTTCCTATTTCATAGATAAACTGGAAAATTATCCGTTAACAAATGAGATTTTTGCAGTAAATAGCTGTACCGCCATTGCAGGCTGGAATGTGATACTGGACCGTCCTACTTCGATCCCATGTTTCAAAAAAACTGGACTATCGAGGAAAATAGAAAGGGGGGAAGTGAAATATCTATTCAACGCCTTATAAAAGTGTCCACTAGCAACAGTTGCGGCTGTGGACTAAAGCTTCATAGACCTAGGAAAAGAAAGCGACCAACCACCGCTAGAGCCGCGATACCAAGGCACATTCGTGCACGCGAACTTATGGCTTTACACACTAGCTCAGTAAGCGGCGCTCCCGAGTAGCCTAACGCCAAAGGGGAATGAGAGAGAGTGAGGAGAGAGAGAGAGAGAGAGAGAGAGAGAGAGAGAGAGAGAGAGAGAGAGAGAGAGAGAGAGAGAGAGAGAGAGAGAGAGAGAGAGAGAGAGAGAGAGAGAGAGAGAGAGAGAGAGAGAGAGAGAGAGTGCGGGAAAACTTGGCCATCGATTGAAATCCCCGTAGTAGTATAACAGTAGCAATATGAGACCATACCACTCTGCCATGAATATGGAACTTAAGTAGGCCTATAGGCTTATGCACTTTTTAATGCTGGTGAATGTAATAATGCAGGCAGAACGAACCGAAAACTGTTTTTGCTGAGGTTGTGTTGCGTACAGTAATGTTGTCCTTCCCTAGGCCTATTAATTTTTGATTTCCATGGCCCAAATTTAAACAAGGATGACAGCATAGTAGTAGACTGCTAAAAGTGTTTCTCAACTTTAATCGTTTAAATATGTTTCTAAAGCTTGAAATCAAGGATAAAAAAGCGTGGATTAGGGCGACAATAAGATTTAAATAGTGCTTGAATTAGCGATGCATAATTTTGAAATGATCATGTAATTAAAACCTCAACATAATGTGAGTGAAAACATGGATCGGTCAAGTCTGCCAGGACGTGAACTAAGACACGTGGATTGGAAATGAATTTTGGGTTTTACGTCACCAAACCCTTAAAGTCGGCATCATCGAATTCACTTCCTCTCATAGTCAAGTATAGAAACATTTCCCATAATCC
Organism: Phalangium opilio; assembly: GCA_019434445.1. Lineage (NCBI taxonomy): Eukaryota > Metazoa > Arthropoda > Arachnida > Opiliones > Phalangiidae > Phalangium > Phalangium opilio. The sequence goes on from JAEQBA010002940.1 coordinate 212,685, forward strand.
AGGGATTGCGTCATGAAGAAATGCCTAAGTTAGAGAAATATTATTTTAAACCAACTAAAGGATTTGCGGAATCTTATTGCTTATAGAACTTTTGGTATCCTGAACGAGGGAACATATTGATGTTACAGGGATATGGAAAAGATTTTTTTCCTTTTACTTATTTATTTCATTTGCTCTGATATGTACGATATCTAGCTACACGTCCAGAATACGTAGAATTTCAATTTATTATAGTACCTTGGAAATGTCGTTGCATTTATTTCCATTGGTAATGTGAGGCAGTTATTGTTCAGATTTCATGGGAGTTGCGAATATATTCATGGAAGTACAGTGGAGAATATATAGTAGCTTTAAAGGGAGCGTAATACTTCCGCTAGCGCAGTTTCTTCCTTTTTTCTAAGGGGGCAGCAAGGCTTAAATCGGATAGCAGTGAGACCGGGGCCTTCCGCCGCAACATGCAAAGTGAAGCGTTTTTGCCTTTACCATAAATATATTCCTAAATCAGTAGCATCGAAAAACCTAAATTTAAAAAAAAAGAAAGAAAATTTACTTTTATATTCGTTGGAATCACGTTAAAGGTATATTTCGCGATAGCGTTGAATAAAACATATCAGTTACTCTTTAGTTTCGCCGCTACCGTATAAACCCCGCATTCTTATTCTTATGAGAAGAATGAAGGGATATACAACTACAGGGTGTGACGCTGTTTATGACCCGGAGCCCCAAGACATACTTTACCAGGAGAATTCTATTTTTTTCTAAACTTATAAATTTAGAAGTTGAACTTCCGATTGAAAATTTAAATCTTATTTTAAGATTTTGCCTTTAAACATCATAGTGCAACGTCCGATATAAATATTCGCCTACGAGTTGTTTTGACCGAAATAAACTCTGTGTCGAGATAGAGGCTCATAACATGGTCCATCATGATTGGTCAAAAATTATGGCCAATATAATAGGAACACTGTGATCAGTTGACATTCCAAACCAACTGCATTTGCAAACATTCTGGAAGGCTTACTAGGATAGAACAGAAGCATTTTTGGATTTTTTATAAACCAAAGTCAGTGGGAAAGGCTTTTTTCTGATAGTTTAATTTAGAAAATTTAATCAATTAGTTGGGGAGTTTTATTTTCAAACCAATACAAAGGCATCCAGCGAATGAAAACGTTTAATTTGATTCAAGAATTGGAATTAGAGATGTTTAATCTGTAGTGGTTGAGTAGAGGATGTAGAATTTCCATATCTCTTAAACCTGACCGTTAAAAAAACTCGCGCCGGATCTGATACGAACATAGGCAGTAATGATTTTCCGGAATTAACTCTAAAATGTTTTGTCTAATATTAACGTTATTGTATTTCGGTTTCATTCGGCGGCATGTTACTGAGGGAGACTTCTTTTTATGGTATACTTCAGGTACTTCCTTTCGTATAATTGGCGCTCTTAAAGAGAATTTTGGACCTGGCTATAGGAAACGATTTTAAAATTTATAAGATCGGGGGGGGGCTGATATACGGAAAGCAAAAAGGTAAATTGCCTTTGAATAAATTACTACCCTTAATTACGAATACTAGCCCCACTGAGCTTCTGATGTACGCTTTTGAGAAAGTATAGATTTATACCGAATTAACGACAGACAATTTGATTAATTTTAGAGGAACAAATTAAGGCTGCCTGTTCTTTCACTTGTCTAGTAAATCAATCATTAAAGACAATTATTTTTCATCGTAAGTTTTGGACAGAAAAGCTTTAAAATCAATTAATTTTGAAAATTTTTAGTTTTAAAAGTAACGGTATTGAAATTATGGCTATATTCAATCCGCAATGTTAGGTCTAAGATATTGCAGAATTAATTGCAAATTGCCGATCGTGTCGTGCTATCATATTAAATCGGATGAGCGAAATTGGAATCGGTGTATTTGGAGAAATTTCAACAGTTTTGACCTTACACTTTCCACGTTTGCTAACAATATCTCCCTAATATATTGAAATAACTAAGCTGTTTTTAGTACCACTGATATGTTCTTTATGCTGTAAGAATCGCGCGTTGTCTGCTTAGTGTGTACGTTATCCCAGCTTCTAGCGAATTCTACTAGGTGCTCAAAAGGAACAAAATTAACCATAAGGGCAATGTTTCTAGTTGTAATTTAAGATTTTCTCAGTGTACTAAAGAGCACCGAAAGGAATTTTCAAATTCAAACTCCGCATAAAATACATGTTAATTAAGTGGAATTTTTCAATTTGTCAAAGGAATACTTTTAAAATCTTGAAAAATGATTAAAGCATTTGCTTACTTACAATAGAACACATGATAATAACTAAGTATTTACTGTTTATGCCCGCATTGTGAAATTATCCATTTCGCCAAAAAGGGTGATGCCGTTTTTGAATTAGGTCTTACAATGTAGTTTCGTTTAAATGACGCTTTAAACCTAACTGTCAGTGTACATATGCTAATTTTAACGACACACACGTTTACGTTTACGCGAAATGATAGGTTGGGTTGTTAGTAACAGGGAATCGCGTTATGAGCTTTAGAAAGCTTTTAACGTACTACAAATGAAATTGAGACGCTTAAAGTTCGTGGGAAATGGTTTGCAATAATTTTCCAAACGGATTATTACACGGATTTACTATTAAACCCCAAATGTCGTCCAATAAAAAGCTCGAAAACCAAACAATACTTGAACGTTAGTACTTACATGATAACGGTTTTTCCAAGTTGCTGTTGCGAGTTAAGCGTAACACTCATCCAGTGTGTGGTCAATTCACAAACGGCGAAGAACAACAAAGACGACACGATAATGCAATCAGTATCTACTTGTTCTCGGTAGTAACGGTAGCGGTAGTCGCGGGATATTTGTTGGCGGCGACGTCCGAGCAAAATTCCCGGACCCGGTGAACAATTGCGAGTGGACATGTTGTTTTCGCGACACTGGCGAAGTTCTTCATGTCGAAATCGCGCTATATGTCGGCGCCGCACAAACTCGTAACTTCCAAAACAACGAACCTATTCCGCAACGTTACGCGCTTTCCTTCGCACACTTTATTCTTGAAATCAAAATTCAAGGGCGGGTTGTTGTTTTTTATTATATTCTGACTTACTTATTCCGGAGTCGTTGTTAATGTTACTAACGAAGAAATAGATAATTTAGTTAATTAGTTGGTATAGCAGTTCGATTATTATGTAGTTATATATAGATACAAATATACGTAAAAAGGGTTAAAGTACGACCAATTATGGAATAGAATATACGGGAGTTTTTTGTATTTTGTTTTTTGGTTTTGTCGGGTAATGTATATTAATTATATACGAGGGAGCAAAATTAAAGGGGCTCTCTTTATACGACCGAGGGATCTAGAAAATGATGGCGGAAAAACGGGTGTGAAAAGTTTCTGGGGAGAGCGGCGCAACTTAGCTCGATCATAGAATCCGCGGGCCCACCGACTCCGCTCGATTTTCCGAAACTGCGGAGGCTTTTCCCGCTTCCCCTTCCCCCCTTTCTTCCTTCCCCCTATCATGCGCCATTTTGGAAGCAAATTGTGCTAACTCCGTTATTTAACATATTTGCTAAAGCAAACATTAATATTCAGTTATTCTTAACTTGCTTTGATGTAATCAACTAATAACCTTCCTGAGGGAGAAGCTACTGAACATTTTCAATTACTTTAACCATGCCCTTATATTGCCCTATTTCATTACTTTTTAAGTTGTTGCACATTAATTCCCTTACGATAAATCACAGACATTTGTAGTAATATCTATTCCTTGAGATGTTGAGATTACACCAATAACGGCAGTCTGTCACTATCAGCATTTGCTTGGAAACTATGTCCGTTAATTATAGCGTGCACGAAGCATTGATTACTGACATGAATTGTCCCCCAATAACATTATTTTGCTTCAAAATAGCCATAGCTTACACTCTAATATTAGCAAGTGTTAAATTGCCAGATTAAGCAATGTTGTAATATAATAGAACACGTATACGTTTCAATACAGTGTTCGGAAACTAAAGGACAAGGAATAAATTTTGATTTTGTTTGCTCTGAGATGAAGCTTAAATTTTTTTACAGCAATTAATTCAAGAATTAATTTTATGCTAACGATGTTGCATCTGTAAAACGATTCCCATCTCTTAACCCTGTTAATAAGATTCGAAAATTATAAATGTTAATGTTGGACGGGTGTAAAAATGTACACTATACTGATGTGTCCTAAAAGTTGTAAGTCTGGGTCGTATTCTATTCCACGTACTCCTGTTGAAGAGGTGAATCATTTTCACTTCTTTGCGACGAAAAAACACTTGTTTTGGTCGAGATGTTTTTGAGCATTTCAATGTTAATAATTAAATACTAAGAAAAGGGTTTCATTTTGAGAAATTAATAATGTTTTGTTCCAAAACAAGAGCAATAGAAATAAAACAAAATTAGGAATTATACGATATAACATTAGTTAAAGAGAATTTAAAGACAGAGGGGAAGGAAAATAATTAGAATGTGCATTTTTCGATAAAGTCATAAAATTCACAACTTAGTCTGTCTCACAATAAAATAAGGAAGAAATATAACTTAACGTTCACAAGCTTTACTTCCTCTTACGGTTGCTTTCCAGCTGATCGAAGACTAAATCTAGAGAAGGTCGAATTCAGAAGTTACAACCTCCTAGCTCCGAAGTATTTCCCCTTTCTTCCTTCCGTCATCGACGCGCTTTTTCGGCGTCACTAACGGCCCCTAGCGCGCACTTTAGCTACTTTAGAAAATATTTATTTCATCCTTCTCATCATTTCTTCTCTTTTTCCCTACATTACTCCCTACTTTGGTTTCCATTATAAAGTTTTTGGGGATGAAAATGGGGGAAATAATTTTACTTGGCTCTAAGTTATTTGACTTATATGGTTTGGAAACTCCTTAATAAAAAACTGATTCTATTCCAGATAAAAGGAGTTAAAAATAGGCATAACTGTGTCGTTGCCTTCAAGATGTTAGCGAAGATTACTTAAAGCATAAGTTTATAAGATATGTTCCATAAGTATTACACTACCTATACTTCGTAATGCAAGAGGCTTACCTACGTCACTTCGTAACAAGCTCTCAGTAACCAGAGGCAAACTTATAGAACATAGCTTATGAACTTATATTAAAGGAAAATACACAAGGTTTTCACATTATGCCTTAAAAGAACGGCCTTTTTCTAAATATAAAAGGGAAAGTATTAAGAAATAAATTATCTCCAATTACAAAAACATTTTCATTAAATTAGTCTTAAAAACGAGGACTACTGCGCCGCCATTGGTTTTGTGGCGTCTGCTAACCAGAACCTTTGCCTCCTACGGGATTGATTGAACCAATCCCATGCCGATTCTGGCTAGCAGACACCTCTATGTATGAATAGGCAGTAGTCAGTAAGACCTAAATGGCTATTTCTTTTAAATAAGAGATCAAGTTTAATTGTTTAATATATTACCATCTATTTTTAGAAAAAAATCGTTCTTTAAAGGTATTATGTTATGTTGTGTTACCTTTCCTTTAAACCGAAAACTTTCAAAGGGGATATTTATCTAAACATAATACATTCGAAAGAAAGAAAAACTCCACCTTTAACCATTTGTTGAAGGAGCTCTGTTATTAGCAAATGAAAAAGTTCTCCGCTTTTTTCCCTTACGATCTCATTTCTCCCCAGAATTTAATATCCTTTTTTTTTATGGAGTAGCTTGATTATGTAAACGTACACGGCGTATTTATTATTTTTATTTTATTTATTTTAAAATGAATCTTGGCGGGTGTTATCTCTCCTCTCTCGTTAAACTTGAGATAAAACTGGGTTAAGGGTTGGGCGGCTTTAACATCTGCTTGAACGCTTAGTTTGACAGTAAATATTTTACAGGGAGTCTCTGTTCCATCTGAACCTGAAATATCACTTTGCGTAATTCTTCGTATATTATTTCAGTCGTTTCTAGGAAGTTAGCTCGCTGGTAATGTATATTTTAACCTTATAATATTCACAATTATCCTGGGTTACGAACGACGCAATTTTTACACCCTAATCACCTTGATTTACACTTTATATGCCCTATATCCCCGGTTTTGAACCCTGACCCAAGCATGGAGATGGTGATTAATATCATAAGTTCGAAAGATATGTTCCATGACTTTGTCACTGGTTACTGAGAGCTTGTCATAAAGTGACGTAGGTCATACATTCTCGTAAAGCGAAGCCTGGCCAGGCGCTGTCAAAGGCTTAGTAAAGCCTAAATTGGAAGATGGACTGCAAACCTGAGTGTAGTCAGTTCTCGCGTCGTTCTCGAACTAAGTCTCAGTAAGTCTCTAGCATTATGAAGAATAGGTAGTGTCATACTTGGTGCACAATATACCTCTGGCATCGGTGCAAGGACGTGAGCCCCCCTCTCCCCAATAATATAAGTGTCCTACTTATATAATTATATATTAAAATGTTATGATAATATGAAGTCATATTTGACGCTAAATCTTATCAAAGCGTTGTGAAACAGTCTTCTCTTTTTATAATTGCTACGCGTT
>JAEQBA010002941.1:0-217468 GCA_019434445.1 Phalangium opilio
AAGTTTCAAGTTGGTGAAATGGCAATTAGCGTCGTCTACTGTAGAGTAATGAACAATAGCGTCGTCTGCTGTAGAATTATCTTTTGAGGTACTTACATTTTTAATTAAATTAACATACTTAGACTTAATTAATTTTGATGAAACTTGGAAAGGCACACCTTGAATAGTTACTTGTTAATTTGAAAGTATTCCGAAACGTAACTTCGCTTTAGTTTTAAAATGATTCGATGTGCCAGGAGCACCAAAACCCCATGTTATTCCTATGGAAAATCGGCGAAAATCTGTGAATTTTCATTTAACATTACGGAGGGTGTGGGATCTTATCTTCTGTTTAACTCTTTCTGTATTAATTTTGAGTTGATAAACCATATTATCTTAAATTCTAAAATAAATATAATTAATATTATATATTTTCTACGTTAATTATTCACCTTGTTGAGCGTTACCATCGTTTTAAAAAATATAATTAGACATACTTGAGAGACTTGACTAATATTGACGTTTGAAATGAAGGATACGCCTGCTGTTTTGGCCCTACTCAAATCGGTAGTATATAAATGTTTCAAATCTCAGGTTTAAGAACACGCAATTGCGTGAACCTTTGGCGGAAGCCCCACCACTGGGAGGCTAGACGGTTGTCGTAACCCCTAGCTGATCACCGCGTATGTCTTAATCTTAACGATGACGATGGAGATAAAGCCAGTACGTCCCATGTGGGATGGACAAAATACTGGATGAATGGTGGTTTTTAGAAGCCAGTAAGTACGGACTGGTGTCCACGTTGGATGGACAAAGACCGGATGATCGTCGTGTATAGAAGCCAGTAAGTACAGACTGGTGTCCGTGTGGGATGGACAAAAACCAGAAGTTGGTAGTGTTAGACAGACAATGGAGTAATAGCCAGTTGTAAGAGGAATACATTTTTACAAATTTCCGGGAACTGTATATGCGGTTTGGAAATTGTGAACACATTTGCTCCGATTTGCAAACTGAGAACGTGGTCCCCTGGGTGTGTAGCAACAGACACACACGTCGAAATTAGGACTCTCCGTGACATAAATCACTCGGATAGGTAATAAAAATAAATTGTTTTATTAAAGTTGGGAAAACCAAATAAACGTCTCCGAGTTACGACGAGGAGTACTCTTTCAAACACAAATTTACTTTCCAAACACAGGTCCATTAGCCAATGAGAAAAACCGGAATACATAGTTCAAATTTGGCGAGTTATTGCCAAGGGCATTTGTAAAGGTTAAGCGTATAATCATTTTCTATGTATCCTCAATTCTAATTCGAACCTAATATCTATCACTTAAATGTGGATTTAACTTTCGGTTCACTCTGAACCGTAAAGACCTCCTAAAAGAGGACACGAAACAAGGTCAATTTTCGTTTTTATCTAAGGTATATTATTTCATAGACCCGATCGTTTCAACACTGGGAAAATGAAGTAATAACATACACATTATCTATTGAAGTTACCATTTACGTTTACACTATACAGGGTGTATCTGAAATGGACGTAGGAGCGGAAGTATTTGGGTTCCTGGGGTCAATATAAGACGAAACTGTTCTATGACATTTTGTCATACGCCAAGCCATTTGGAAGTTACTTGAACCTAACACTTGCTAGTTTGCATAAATCACAGCATGTTGACTTCGTCTAAAACAGTAGGAATTAAGTTCAAGATATGATGATTATGCAAATTAGTGGTTGCCAGCTAAAAGAAAAAAGCCTCATAAGCCATAGAGTTTGTCGTAAATTTTTTAAGGAGTAGAAAGTTGTACAGTTGGTGACTCATAAAGAACATCAATGTAAAACAACATGTTACGATTTAGTGTGTTGAAACAACTGACCGATACTAACGGTAAACTGACAGCGATAAGTAGCGCAAACTAATAAGGAACACCGACATTTTGCTTCTTCTTCAAACAATCGAAAGGTTGCATTTAGTTTAAAGATTAGGTTGATGTTGCAACTTATCGAAATCGGTATTCGTGAATAATTGTTAGTGGGCGAATGTTTGGGATGGGATGTTGGGCAACGCCTGTTAAAACTGAGCAGTAAAATGCATAATTTGCAAAATTTAACCCTTATAAAAATCAACAAATAATGATGAACCCTAAATGTTGAAAATGAATTAAAACTTTTTATGGTTCAAAGTGACCAAAAAAGGGAACATTCCTTTCTCCAAAAAATTACAGTAAGGGAGTAATGGCATTTTTCTTGGTGCCTCACCCGTACAAATTAGGTACGCTATGTTGAATAGCGTACTTAGGAATGGGGGCTTCATAAAACCTAGCATTCCTTCTCAAGCTCAAAACTACTAACTTATTCAAGAAAGGGTTGAAAGGCTCGTGATTGGCCTACACTGATTACGAGGTACCACCAAAAGTAAGCAGAAAAAATTTTAAGAAGAAATTTTCGTTCTTTCACCCCTCGAACCGAACGGATGCCGCAAATAAAACTAAAGAAAATTTGAGAAAAAACCAAAAGTTAGGGTTAACTTAAAACTAAGAAAAACTTCGCAAATAAATTAATAACGATTAAACCTTAGCAAATTTGCAGACCACCCTAAAACTTAGACTTCTGACGTTTACAAACTGGTAGCAATCTGCCAGCGTTGAGACGACAGGACACATACGTGCAATGCGAGATGCAATGTAATGTACCCATAGAAAATGTACATTCTTACTCCTTAGAATTATTCTATGAAAATTGCCATTAAAAACGGTAAAAAGCTACTTCATTAAAGGTTCAAAGTGTTTTAAAGCATGTAAAATTTTTTTTACTAATTTAATGGAAGCAAGACGTCGCCGGATATGTAGTCTTGTAACACAAACCAATATAAACGCTTTTACAACCTTTCGATTGTTTGAAGAATGAAGCAAAATGTCAGTGTTCCTTATTAGTTTCCGCTAGTTATCGCTGTCAGTTTACCGTTAGTATCGGTCAGTTGTTTCACAAACTAATCGTAATGTTGTTTTACAATGATGTTCGTCAACTTGTTTTAAACCAAATTTTAACCATATACCCTAATTTTCCATTATCAACCTAATATGAAATATAGAAAAATGTTTAACTATGTTTATACCATATTTTAACCATTCCAGGAGAGCGATAGCTCTCTTAGATAAGACGTTCATACCGACTTTAATGTATAAGGATGGTTTTTTGATTGGTTATAACTTTTTTTGTATCGTATTAACTGCTTTGAAAACATTCCACAGAACTACAATTCGGGCCCTCATATGTGGTTAAATTTCTAATAGATCCACGCATTAGTTAATTTTATAAAAAATAAAGTTGCTAAGGGTGGTTTTCATTTGCATAAAATGATTCAGCCCTTTTGGTGAAAAAGTTAAATTTTCCCATTGAAATAACATCAAGTTTTTTCTCAAATTTAACCATTTTGTGGTCACCCTTTTGAAATGAAATATTGGTTTGTTACGTTTGGGAACGGTTTTATATCAAAATTTTAACCTTTTTCTAGGACCATTTTTAAGGTTTATGAGAAAATTAATTTTAAGTATGTTTAATTTTAAATTTTAAAAACTACCCCAATCTGCGATATTTTAGCATGGATACACTGTTTTATTAGTAGATATCAGCGCGGCGAATATTGGCCTTTTTTTACGTATAGTTGCGTCATAATAATCCGATTGTTTTTTCTTAATGCCTTTTGGTTGAAATGGCCTATCGATAGTGAGATAAGACTGCTTTAATATTGCCGCCGTGACAAATTACCCCGTTTGTGGCCGCCATTTTTTTAAGGGAAAAAAATTTGAGAGTGGGTCCTTTTTCGTTGCCATTTTCATATTTTTTGAGGATTGCTCATGGATGGATTTTAAATATAATATAAAGTAGGTTTCAAGCTTTAATATAAGCCTAATTTCATAATTTTCCACCTTTTTATTGTCCCACAATCTATTTCTAAATGTGGCACTTTTTTTAAGGCGGTGAAATTGCGCTAAGCCTTGGCTCACCGTTAATTTTTGCCGTTTAAAAAAATGTTTACCTCTCCTTGCCCGTTACTACTTCGTCTTCTCGTATCGTCGTACTTTTAAAGTTTTGACTTTGAAAGTAGTGCTTTGTTTTCTTAAATATTACTTAATTGTATAAATTTCAATATTATAATTGCTTAAAACGAATTCAATGTTGTTTGTTGATGGGACGCGCCTTGCATTTGAATTTCGTTCCCTCGAAACTACCCCCGAAGAATTTTTATTTATTATTTATCGCCGTCTTTCGGTCGCTTCAGCCCCGAAAACAGCTGTAGTGAGAATTTAGAAATGTTATTTACTAAAAATGTATGCGCTCAGTGTGTTGTTGTGTTTGCATTTTAATGCTTCTAGAAAATCGTGGTGCGCGTCGAGGTTTACGAATCCAACGTGTGTTGCGAAATGAAAATCAAGGGTGGATACTATATGATCTATGCTTTAAAAGGAATTTGACCGCGCCATGCAGTCAAGCAAAACGGTATTAGGCCTTGCCAAAACTTGACTGAGCTATTGCGCCTTGTCAGATTATCTTGTCTATCTATCAATGATATAGTAAATTCACCCTCGAATATCCTGTGACGAGGAGATGGTTTTAAAGTTACTAACACTCGATTTTGGAGATAGATACTGTCTTGTGAAACTTGATGTAACGATTTACTCTTATAAACGGACTAACATCATGAGCCTGTATCGTAAATTAACCGATGTTGATATTAAAGCTTAATTTAAATACCAATACCAATTTTTTTTAACTCAATGAATCTTAAATATCAACATCAAAAATTATCTACTGAAAGAGATATCTACTTATATTCCATTCATATTTCTCGCAACATTTCAAATTAACGAATAGAAATGTGCAAATGAAGTTCAAACTGATTAATTGGGCAAATTGCTATATTGGTCACCATTACCGATCACAGATAGATTTGCGCCCTTCAGTAGTGTTTATTATGCTTGTGAAATGGTAAGCGAAATCCGTGATTAAAGTTTAAAATAGACATGAGCAAAAACAGCTTTATTCATATCAACTCGATTACCGAATATCTAAATTTGACTAAAATTAACAAAATATTCTATTCATGGTTAAAAATCTTGTTTGAAGCAGCAAGCCATCTAATCCTTATTTACCTTCTTTTGAAAAAAAAATAATAGGTTGATACCTCTTTCAGTAGATTATTCATTGATATTTCAGTTTCATTGAGTTTAAAAAAAATTAGTTCCACCATTGGTTAATTTTCAATATTGACCAATCGATAATCACAAATTTTAATAACTAAATTATTAAAACCGGTTCAAAACCATATTAGTTTTGAAACGATATACTTTTTAGGACTTGATTCTAATCAAGTCATTTTTGATTAATTGTGTTTAAGGTTTATAAGCTTAATATCAAACAGACGTTAGTTAATGCTACAAAAAAGTTTGAAATTGATAATCTCGGATCGTCTTTGAGAAGTTTTAAGGATATCCGAATTTCATATTGGGCTTATGAAAAGTTTGAGCTAAAGGTTAAACAGACATAAATCAGCGTTTTAAAAATTGTGTAAAACTGTCAATTTGGTCCTATTTGTGGAATTTTTAGGGGAGCGCCTCGCGTTTCAATAAAGGGTTGTAAAAAATTGTATTATGTTAATTACAATAAGAATACAAACTTTCAATGAGTTACGTTTTTATTTTTTGGAGTATGATTATAAATAAATGACTGATTGAGCTAAAGTTACGGTCCCCTTTTTATATGTTTCTGCTTAGTGTAGATTTTGAAAATGTAAAACAGTTTCTTATCAATCTTAATTAAAATGAAGACTGAAGGAGCAGATATTAATCAAAAATGTCTTGATTAGAATCAAGTCCTAAAAAGTATCGATAAGACTGAGGTTATCACTTGTCTGAAGGATCAGATATTAATTTTTCTTTTTAATTGAAACTTAAAGGCATGCTTAAGAAAAAACAACGTTCCATTACCGTTTTCCGTTGAAATAACTTATTTTACAGGTAATCAATTTCAAAAATTTACTTATCTCGGGTTTTCGGGCACAATTCCATTCCCCCAAAACATTTTATCATTACATTAATTACTTTTGAGAGATAACGTGTCAAAATAAGCTTTAAAACAATAAAAAACTGAATGAGCGGTCTGTTTAGCCATGACCAAAACCTTCAAATCAGTGTTGCTAATGTTAGAAAGTGGATGTTCCCACTTCCATTTTAAAAATTTGCCGCGTTTCCCACACCCCCTTTTTTACAGTCATATTTATCTGGACTATTTTATCATACTAAGTTTAATATAGAATATCACTCCGCATGGCTTTGACACTATGTACAAATGCTATAAAGCTTTAAAATTCTCAAAATATGCTTTCTTTTTTTTCAGTGCCAAACTTAAAATCACCGAATTTATTTCAAAATGTCGCTTGAAATTATTAAACCGGATAAAATTTTCGAAAATGCACTAAATTTAACTGTGCAGTTAAAATTAGTGCATTTTTGAAAATTTTGCACTATTAACCCTTGAACAGGAAAATTCCGACATTTGATTGATTTCGGAAAAATGTTACTTTTTCCCCACAGAGCCTAAAACCAAACCTAAATCTCCCACGATGTGGGAAATTACCCACACATTGGCAACACTGCTTTAAAAACTTACAACAAGCACACTTTCGAGACATGTTCTGAAAAATTAGTGCTTAACCCGCTAATAGTACGACGACGGAGAATTGATGTAAACTGTAGTTGAAATATATTCATGTGCGACCTGCGGCACTGAATGGTCTCTACCATTGTTTGAAACTAGAGAGAGAAATAGTGAGCAGCATTAATCATGTCCTGAGCTATGAGAATGAACAGTATGACTGTTGACTGAAGTACACTAGACATTACATCATTTTGCATAACCACGAGTAAAAATCTAACTGTCCCTACTTAATTTTCCGCCATTGTTTTAAAACGTATCCACTGCGAAGCATGCCGGGCACAAATGAGGGAACCTTTTAAAACTCAATGTCATACACGTACTCTCTTAAAAGTAATTAATGTAATGATAAAATGTTTTGGGGGAATGGAATTGTGCACGAAAACCCGAGATAGGTAAATTTTTGAAATTGATTACCTGTAAAATAAGTTGTTTCAACGTAAAACGGTAATGGAACGTTGTTTTTTCTTAAGCATGCCTTTAAGTTTCAATTAAAAAGAAAAATTAATATCTGATCCTTCAGACAAGTCTTATCGATACTTTTTAGGACTTGATTCTAATCAAGACATTTTTGATTAATATATCCCGACTTTCCATTACCAAACCCAATATGGAATAGAGAAAAAATGGTTAAATATTTTTAAACCAAATTCGAACCATATATCCAACTTTCCATTATCAAACTATATATGGAATGGTGGAAAGTTTTTAGCATAAACCATTTCTTAACCATATTTTAACCACTTATCCTAACATGTCATTATCAAACCATATATGGAATAGTTCAACATTTAAGATAAACCATTCATACACCATCAATGGTTTGCCAATCAAAGCAAACCATAATCACACCATTGTCTAGCTAAATTAAAACCATTAATGGTGCAGCGGGAGAGGATATACCCTTTTAATACCATTTATGAACCATTATTTTTAACAGTGTGGTATATATTAAAACATTAAGTTTTATGATGGTACAAAGGCTGTTTTTCACCCTCTCCCGTACTATACATTATAGCTCTTGTCAGAAAAGAAACAAAATTTGTCAGTAATAGGAACTATATGTTTAATTTTGGAAAAGTATTCCGAAAATAAAAACCATAAATGCTTTAAATCTCCATTTTTTACATGAGGCTAATCTTCAGGGTCAGATTGTGAACTTCCGGTTAGTTGTAGGGCACAATATCTTTAGAGATGAATTATGTGTTTGAAGGTGATCTACAATCGAAGCCTAATTACGTGTTAATCGGTTTAATAGAACCGGAGTTATTAAGCGTTTTCTCGATTTTATCCGCCATTTTCCAATATGGCGGAAATTCCTCCAATTGGAGAGTGTGGGAGACCACACCACGTTAAAGAACGCCCAAACATCTATAAGAACTGAAATTTTCAGCTTTGTTTCAATTTGTTGCGGGTTAAAACCTATTTTCCTGTACTAAGAGGGACATGGTAGTGAAAATAGTAATCTATTTTGTTCGTTCAAACCTTAATATATCATGAAAAATTCAAGTGAGGAGGCGACACTACTAGAAAGATTGATTCTTTCGCTTTCTCGACGACTTCCCTTAGATTGTCTCTGGTCAGTACCATCTTCATTTGAATTTCCATAGCTGATAGTTAGTATTGTTCAACTTCGTGACGAGAGATTTCAAGTCGCTTGAAGCCGTCTTGTATACGTGTTGACCGAAGACTAAGTCTTATACTATAATACTAACTGGTACCCGACTTTCCTTAACATAAGTATTTACACGTGGCTGAGCCCATAACCTGATAGATTTTCATAGTCTTATACCTAACTTATATTAAAGAGATAATCCATAAGGAAGAGAGAGACCAAATAAAATTAATAAAAACTGTCATTGTAGACAAAGACGGGAAAGTGTAAAAGATAAGTGTAGAAAATGAATTGCCAGAAGTAACAGATATTAAAATTTTCACTTTTGAAGACATGATCATAAAACATCGATTATTTGAAAAAATTCTTATCTTAGTTTTTTTCACCAAAATTAGTCAAAATATTTTGTCATGAAACATGAGCATCATTTTAAAAGTAGTACGCGTGAACATTTTATTTTATATCAAAAATTTACAATTAGTTTGAGTATTCGGTCCCATAAGGAGAATTAAATAGTCAGAAAATGGTTGAACAAAAAACTGTGTGAAATCTTGAAAAATCTAGTCGTTAATTTGAAAGTTTTAAAAATATCAAAATTAACGGGATGTATAGCTCCCAAAATATCTTTTGAACATTAATAACTACATCACAGTAGAACGGCCTTTGTAATTTGTAACCTAGTATCATGCCAGTATCCCTCAAAAAACTTGAAGATACCATTTTTTCTGGACTACTATTTGGAGCAAAATACTTGTGTAAATAATGTAGAAAAATATTTTGAGTTTAATGAAAATTTAGTGAAAAAACTAAGATAAGAATTTTTCAAATAATCGATGTTTTATGATCATGTCTTCAAAAGTGAGAATTTTAATATCTGTTACTTCAGGCAATTCATTTTCTACACTTATCTTTTACACTTTCCCGTCTTTGTCTACAATGACAGTTTTTATTAATATCTGTCACTTCAGTCTTAATATTAATTCAAATTGTTCAGAAACCTTAGGAGAGTAAAAGTATTAGGGCATTGTGCATATATTAGTTAACTCGTTTGAACTAACCAACCATCTATTATAAAACTGTCATTCCTGACTGCTTGACTTGACAATGAACGTCCGGTCAAACTCAAATTGCTTTCCCGTCATTTTCACATGCAAATACAGAGGAAGCTGTACATAGTTATACCACAAAAAGATTCCGTATACCTGAGCACCAACACATGTCATATACTTATCAAGTTCAATTACCAGTCGTCGGTACTCTGGCTTAATTACCAGTCGTCGGTAATGTAGCTTAATTACCAGTCGTCGGTAATCTAGCTTAATTACCAGTCGTCGGTAATCTAGCTTAATTACCAGTCGTCGGTAATCTAGCTTAATTACCAGTCGTCGGTAATCTAGCTAAATTACCAGTCGTCGGTAATCTAGCTTAATTACCAGTCGTCGCTAATCTAGCTTAATTACCAGTCGTCGGTAATCTAGCTTAATTACCAGTCGTCGGTAATCTAGCTAAATTACCAGTCGTCGCTAATCTAGCTTAATTACCAGTCGTCGCCAATCTAGCTTAATTACCAGTCGTCGGTAATCTAGCTTAATTACCAGTCGTAGGTAATCTAGCTTAATTACCAGTCGTCGGTAATCTAGCTTAATTACCAGTCGTCGGTAATCTAGCTTAATTACCAGTCGTCGGTAATTTAGCTAAATTACCAGTCGTCGCTAATCTAGCTTAATTACCAGTCGTCGCTGATCTAGCTTAATTACCAGTCGTAGGTAATCTAGCTTAATTACCTGTCGTCGGTAATCTAGCTTAATTTCCAGTCGTAGGTAATCTAGCTTAATTACCAGTCGTAGGTAATCTTGTTAAATCACCTTTGTTGTTACTGTCTCTAAGGCAGTTGGTAACTTAATATATATGTGTGGGGTCCTTTTCCAACTTAACTTGTTAGCTATTACAAGCTTAGGTTCTCTTGTTTTTTACCACTACGAATAATTGGACCAAATAGCCTTAACCGTGCTAACATCATAAACTGACTCTTATCCATGGTAAAATATCGCATATTGGAATGGTTTTGAAAATGTGAAATTAAACATACTTTAACTTAAATCTAATTAATGAAAATTGGAAAGCACAAAATCTAAATACCAGGCTTTCGTTTAAAACCGGTTTCAAGTCAAACAGCCGAATAGTTATTGCATTACGGCTGCCACAAAATGGTTATTTGTAAAATATTTTCCCATGTTATTTCTATGGGAAAATTTTATGTTTTTCATCAAAATATCGTAACCGTTTTATGGAAATGAAAACCACCCTTAGCAACTTTATTTTTTATAAAATAAATTATTAAATGAATCTTTTTGAAATTTTAACCACATATTGAGGATCCGAATTGTAGTTCTGTGGAATTTTTTCAAAACGGTTAATACAATACAAAAAAAGTTATATCCAATCAAAAAACCATCCTTATACATTAAAGTCAGTATGAAGTCTTATCTAAGAGAGCTACCGCTCTCCTAGAATAACGAACTGTTTTTTAAGCGAGTGAGAGAGTGAGAGTGATCAAATGATAACATAACATTGCTATTTATAGCAGTAACTAAAAAACAGTATTAAGATATTATTAACCGGTTAAAAAACTAATATCGCATTTCTTAAGTTACAGAGTTAATATAATCCGAGTAGATAGCCACTCTTGCACATACGCTGTTTTACTCTCTTTCGTTGCAAAAACTAAATGATTTTAGGTAATTACGCTAGACTAACGATTACAGGTAATCAAGCAAGATAAACGATTACAGGTAATTAAGCTAGACTAACGATAACAGGTAATTAAGCTATATTAACGATTACAGGTAATTAAGCTAGATTAAAGATTACAGGTAATTAAGCTAGATTAACGATTACAGGTAATTAAGCTAGATTAACGATGACAGGTAATTAAGCTAGATTACCGGTGGCGGGTAATTAAGCTAGATTACAGGTGGCGGGTAATTAAGCTAGATTACCGGTGGCGGGTAATTAGGCTAGATTACAGGTTAAAATGAACAAATATTACTTTAAAATATCATAACCTGCTGATCCAAACAAAAGTATACTCGAATATAGCTTGACTGTATCGTATATTTTCTATTTATTACACATTTTAAGGGACATTTTTACCAAAACAAGAATTACATATACCATAACACATGATTTGTTACAAACCTTGTCAACAACCTTTCTCTCCAGAGTTCGGAAGTGAAATGACTCTATAGTCTACAAAATTCCCTTTAGGACACCCATCAGGTATATATTATATGACATTAAGGGGGAGGAGGAGGTAGAACTTGGTTCATAACAAAAGAATTTATCCCCATCTGTTTTTTATTTATACGTAAACACGTTCAAACGGAACTAAAGGGCTTTGGGGGGGGCAGTGCCACTAGATTGCATGCATTTCTAGCAATGTAATTTATTTTTCATTAATTGGACCACCCACCAGGTTTTATGACATTACAAGGGGGCGAGGGTAAACCTTTATCCCCATCTATTTTTTATTTGTACGTAGACATGTCCAGGCGTGTCTTAATGGCTTTGGGGGGGGGGTCGAACCATTTGTATTGAATCAGTGGAATTTATATTTAGAGTGATTTATAACTCACACAAATGTGTTATGTCCAAGTTTATGTCATTGAGGGGGGCGGTGTCACATCCTACAATGGGGTTCAAGCATTTAATTGATTCCAGGTGGTTGCCCTGAGGGCATTAAACGGACAAGTCTCAACAAGTTTAAGATGTTTCCGTTGCGTTAACAGAAAGGCAATATATCATTAAACCGAAACATTAACCTAAACGTACTATAAATTATCAGCAACGTAATCAAAAATTTGTGGAAAACGTAAAACGGTAATGAAAGAAGCATCATTCTGATCATTCACAACGCATTTCGTGTTAGAAGTAAAAACAATTGAAACGTTTTTGATCATTTGGGTTACAATTGACCGAAACGAAAACGATAATTTAAAATTCCTAAAATCCCATAGGAATACATAGGAAAATGATTAGACCACCGAAACGAAATCAGTCGTTGAGCATACATTTTATCGACACGAAACAGGTCATTTGAAAATCATTTCAGATGAATTAAAACGTTTAGATAAATTTTAGCTAAATTTATCAAAATTACTCTACGTTTCACCAAAAACACTTTTGATTTAGCAAAATTTCACCAATTTTTTTCTATTTAAATAAAAATTTAATACGCCCCTCTTCGCAGAAACTAGTATAGCAACCTTTTACTATAACAAAGACTAAGCGAATTAACCAAAATATTTCTAGGGAAACGTCAATCAATTCGAGCACGAGTATTAAAATACCAAAGTATATGTTTACAATGCCGAATCATTTACATAGTTTCACACAGGAATTTCACTGCTACTTACACTGTTCTAGGGAAAAACACAGATTTTAACTAACACCTTTAGAAAAGACATACATCCCTATATAATAAAACAGAATATAGCACCAGCGAAAAGTTCAAAGTACAACACAGAGTGTCATTTAGCTAATGTCAGTGCATGAATCGTGGATCTCTAGTAATAGAAGGAAATATTGTACGCAACATTTTTCTAACATATTAAAATGCTTATTTGGGTTTCCTAATTTTCCCAAAGAATTGCATACAAAATTTGAAAAAGTACTGACTTCAGTTAACCCAACTGACTTTGTTTCTTTAGTTGCCTTAAAATTTTAAGATATATAGCAATGTACCCAACGCATTTAGTGTTAGAAGTAAAAAATAATCAAAACGTTTTTGATCATTTGCGTTACTTTTCATCGAAACGAAATTGATCACTTAAAATTCCTAAAAACCCATAGGAATATATGGGAAATTGATTAAACCACCGACACAAAATCAGTCATCTAGGTTACATTTTACCGACACGAAACGAGTCATTTGAATAACAGTTCACATGACTAAAAACGTTGCGATGATTTTCGCAATATTTATCAAAATGATTCAATGAAAAGCATATTTTCAATTATTTCAGAATCATTAATTTCAATACATAACTAGATGGTGTTGCAGACTTAAGGAATTTAATTTTCTATACCTCAAAACTAGCTTTACTCTTATCGTTGCAATTTATTTATTTATTTATTTAATAAGGGTCGAGGGATAGGGTCGTGAAGCGCCAGGACTTGGGTACGACCCCCCCCCCATGGCACAAGAGTCTAGATACAATACGAGAGTATATACAAATGGGGAATATTACAAACAGAAACGTACAAATGAACTAACAAAAGAGAGAAATCTTACGAAATGGTTAAGTTTAAACATTCAGTTACGTTATTAAAAATGTTTCTTAATAATTCATTTGAATATCATGAAAAATACTGGTTTTTACACCAATAGTTACAAAATTTGACGCCTGCTTTGATTAAATTGAATATGCTAACACTAGTATTAGTGGTAAGGGTCGCTAATTATTGAGATGTTCAGACTTCAGGGTGGTGTTTCCCTCGATTGTTGTCTGATGCTCATAGATTTTTTTAGATACATTGGAATTTATTTTCCTTTCTTTAATTGGACTACCCACCTGGTTTTTTGACATTAAAAGGCGGTTAGGGGGAAGAGGTCGAACTTGATCCATAACAAAAGGATTTATCCCCATCCGTTTTTATTTTTACTTAATCACGTCCCTACGTGTCTTAATGGGTTTAGGCCTTTAAGGGCATGGTCGAACCATTTCTATTGTTATGAATGGAGTTTATTTTTTGATTTATTGCTTTGTTAGTTGGTAACTCTTCCTACCACGAAACATTTAGTTGATTCGAGGGGTTTGCCCCGAAGGCATTATCCTGACAAGTCTCTACATGTTTAAGATATTTTTGGTGCGTTAACCGAAACCATGAAAATATATGAGTATTTTTCCAGAACTACAGACTACGAAATTAATTTCGTTCTTTTTTTTAAAGATGCACGAAATAACGCTCTTTTATCATCTTTAACGTAGCAAATAATGTAACAAAGCTATCCTAAATACTACATTTTACCTTCAATCTGGCAGCTAAACGAAAAACTTTCAGTGCTTACATCTCAAGTAAACTCTGTATCAATCTAGGATTAATCAAAACATTTGTTAAAAAATAGTACATTTTTTAACCTTTTTATCGCAAACCATACAATATATTGTGATTTTCCCGCTCGATCTTAAATAGTTGGGGGTTCAACATTGTTAGCAAGTTGGTTAGACTAAAACTGTCCTTGCCAGATATTTACGCCTATACAGAACTTTGACTAGATTAAGAATACTTTGGTAGAAAAATCATGCTCAAATCCTTGTTTGTTTCAGTCATTCTCACAAAGTCTCTGATTTTTTAGTGAGGTTAACAGGTTTATTTAATTAGGGTTTACAAATAAACGTTAGAAGACGAAACGTTGTTGTGTGCCGTTTATATTAATGAATGATAAGATAAATCCCTCGTTAGACAGACAGTGACCTTTTTAGAATAACTAGCCTAATATTTGTACCAAATCGTATCGAAACCATTATAATTTTATTTTGGAGCACTAGAATTCTTTGTCCATATAGGACCAAATTGCTCTGGGTTTAGCTTCCTTTATTTACAAGCCTCTCACAATCAATTGTGTCCTTTTTTCAAGGTACAACAGTCAATCGCTATATTAGTAAGTAGCGAAAATTATCATTGTACTCTGAAATCATCCCAATCAATCTCAATTATTATACGCATTTACATCTTTTTTATACGAGTTTTGTATACACATCGGTGGAGAAAGGTCATTTGTTCTAATCCATGCGAAAGACGCCTAATGTTTGCTATTCGACTTGTTTTGAGAATTTCATTCCTTTGATAAACCTTTTCATAACGAATACTAGCTCAGTAGCCACTGTCTCTTCTTTAAAAGTTTAGAAATTTAGCCTCTTAAGGAATTAAAGATGTTATATTTAAATGTCTAGTTGCTACCATGCTGATTAAAAATATTTGGTTACCTATTCCGTAAACACGTTCAGGCTAGGGCTTTGGGGGGTTGATCGAACCATTTGTTATCATTGGAATTTACTTTTAGAGTGATTCATTGCTTTTTTAATTGAGTAGGCTGACTTCTCGCCTACACAATCATAGTGTGATTCATGACGGCGAGAAACTATCTGGTCATAGGTTAGCATTTTTTTGAAAAGTGTACAATGTGAAGATAACAAAGGATATTTTCACAATTGAGAATCACTAGAAACTTTTTACACACCATGTTTTTTTATTTATTGCCCCAATAAAATTGTCCCTTATTTGCGGTGTTTGTAACAAAATTCTATTTATAGGCCACTCTTTTGTTGACCAGTTATTTGGCATAAAGCAAAGCCAGCGTTCTTTTGTTATAAAATGGGTAAACTATTAACAGATATGGGTCCGAAATGCATTGTGAGAAAACATCTGGTGACTGATAAACAATAAATCAGGACATTGTTAAATGATTGAGGAATGTGGGCGTGTCTATTAAATAATTTCGTTAGCTTAAGGTAGCATTTTTTTTTAAAAATGTACAATGATTTTATAACCCCTTAGAGAAATTCGGAACCTTATTATTTAACAGACGTGAAGATAAAAAAGGATATTGTCACAATTGAGAATCTCCAGAAACGCTTTACACACCATGTTTTTTATTTATTATCCCAATAAAATATTGTCTCTTATTTGCAGTGTTTGTAACAAAATTCTATTTATAGGCCACTCTTTTGTTGACATTTTTTTACATAAAGCAAATCCAACGTTCTTTAGATATAAATTCGGTAAACTGCTAACAGGCATGGGTCCGAAATGCATTGTGAGATAAAATCTGGTGACTGCTAAGCAATAAATCAAGATATTGTTAAACGATTGAGGAATGTGGGCTTGTTTATTTAGAAATTTGGTATAAAAGGGGCTAAGGAAATGATCAAAATATGCAGTCGATCATCAAACACCGAGAGATAAACATGGATCCTGAAACTCTTCGCACAACGTTGAAGGAACTGACTATAAATAGACCCTGGCCGTTACGGTCAATATAAGAGTTTTATTTCTTCCTATGCGACTATCTGCGAATAGATCCGTTGTACGGACCTCAGACTCTACCACAACTCGTAGTACGTGGTGGCTTAAATGCTATTCGAGCTTTCCTCGACTTACTCGATTATATGCAAACAGTTGCTCGAGTACCAGAGAAGAATTGGAAAACCTAAGGAATCTAATTCCGAGTCCCTTAAGAACTGAATACGTAGATCGCCTAACGAGACGACAAGAGGAAATTGAGCTGGGTATACACGAAGAAGCTCAAATCGCCGACTTCAACAGCTCGCAATATGACAAAGAGATAGCCGCATTTTTAGACGGAAAAGATCAAGGACCACCCGCAGAGGAGACACTATTGAACGATACCTTACCGAGGGAGAACGGTTCTGAAGAGACGAATTTTGACGAAGAAATTGATGTACAATGGGGAGCAGTCCAAATTACTTTAAAGAGTGCGGCAAATATTTGTAGGTCCGAACTAGAATTATCTTTTAGAAGAGCAGATCAAGTCGACCCCAATATTCTTTTTGACCAGCTTAGTGTTATGCTCTATGATGACGAAATGGAATCATTTTTCCTAGGTCCTATTAAACTGATTTTTAGCATTGTAAGAATACCGGTGGGTAAAGGGCGTTCTGTAGCCCGAGGGATTAAACCTTTTAATCTATTCTGTAAAGATAGACGAGGTATTGTACGTATAGTCAATTCTGATAACCTATGTTTAGCCCGATCCCTTTGTGTGGCTATAGCGCATAGAGATTATGCTGATGATACAATCGAAGACAAGATTATAAAGACCCATTACGAATCAATATCTAAATCTAGAGATGAGAACAAAATGCAGAAAGAAGCTGCTTTAGAACTATGTCGTAAGGCAGGAGTAAGGGCTAGTGAGTGTGGGACGGCTGAGTCTTTTGAAAGGTCCAAAGTTTATTTAAGTCAGTATTCGATTTTCGTGTACAAATTCGAAAAAAGCGTCCCTGTTTCGATTTTAGGCGAAAACGATCCCGATGATACTAGGCCCCGCCTCTTTCTATTGAATGAAAATAATCATTTTAACGTTATTACAAATTTAAAACCCCTCTTCAACCACGACCTATTCTGCAAAAAGTGCCTAATCCCTTATTGGCGAATACAATCGCATAAATGTAATGACTTTTGCTTTAGTTGCATGAGACCCACTATCTGCCAAGGCCCCAAGATAGCTTGTGACTCTTGTTAACGAAAATTCTTAGGCGATGAATGCTATCAAAGCCACTTAGCATCTTCAAGCAATAAAAAGCTGCTATAAGAGCGTCTTTTTCACTGTAAAGACTGTTTAAATATTTTTGATTTTTCCCGAAGAACCGAAACGCATACGTGTGAGGAGATATTTTGTCAGGTCTGTAAGAAATATCAGCCGAGCAATCACGTGTGTTATATCCAGGTTATCACAGACAAACCGCTGAAAGTTCCCTCCGTTAAGAAACCTAGACCTAATCAGCCAAACCTTACGTACATTTGCTTTGATATAGAATGCGTACAAACGAAGGTAATGTCAGGAAAGGTTAGGAGCCTACAAACACCAGGCTATCCTGTTAGTCAGTATAACCGTGTGCGAGCATTGTATAGATGACACGTCCCTAAACTGTATTATTTGTAGTCAGTTTGGAAAGCGTAAACAACAATATTCAGGCGGAAATCCAATAGCTTTATTTTTAGATTATTTTATGCAATTGCATGCCGTTAAGAACGTCATCATACTCTCTCACTATGGCAGTAATTATGATAATCAACTACTAATTAGGGAAATCATTAATAGGGATGAAAAATTCTTTCCATCTTTGAAAATTAACGGAACTCGAATTTTAGAAATGAAATTGTTTAACTTGTTATTTCTGGATTCTTATAATTTCATTCCTGTAGCTTAAGCAAAGTTTCCCGCTACTTTTGGTATACCCGACGCCGCTAAAGGGTATTTTCCACATTTTTTATTCCATGTAACAGAACACAATTTTGATGTAAATAGACCTAATGAAACCAACTATGTTATAGAAACTAATCTCCTCCCTATCGAAGCGTATGGTTGTCAATATTTTACAAGGAAAAATTTAGATATCTTCTTAAAATAGCATAGCGCAGCAGATAGTAAAGGTAAAGGTTTCAACTTCTTGAACGAGCTCAATTATTATTGTGAGAAAGATACGGTTTTACTATTCCTAGGATGTTTAACTTTTCGTGCACTACTCTTTAAAGTAACAGGCGTAGATCCATTTAATTGCGGTGCAATTACGCTTCCTGGCGTTTGCTCTTAGGGACCGTCCATAAACTACGTCACACTCTTATGGGGGGAGGGGGTTTGTAAGTTTGTGACGGTCCGTGACGACGGGGGAGGGAGGGGTCCTTGGATGTGTGACGTCGCATTTGAAATTAATTTTATTACGAAGTTAGAAGAAGGTCGATTGACCCTTTTTAGCCCAGGACTTTTAGGGTTAGACCTAGAACATTTGAACATAAAGATGAAAATTGGTACATGTGTTATTTTCGACTCAACAAAAAATATACTAAAAGTCCCCTGCTGTAGAGCGCGAGATTTCGTCGCCATCTTGGAAAATGGCCGCCGGGAATGCCAGCTACAATGTATTCCACGTTCTTCTTCAAAAAATATGAAAATTGGTACACATTATTATTGGAACCACTTGAACATCATGGCAAAATTTTATAGCTCTGTGTTCAATAGTTTGGCCGCCATATTGGAAAATGGCCGCCGTTAATGCTAGGTACAGTATATTTCACCATGTTGTTGGAAAATTATGAAAATTGATAGGTATTACAATCAGAGCTTTGTGAACCTCATAGTAAAATATTGAAGCCATTAATCGGATAGTTTGGCCGCCATGTTGGAAAATGGCCGCCATCAATGTCATATAGATACAGTATATGGTTCAAAAATTATGAAAATTGGTAATAATTATGTTGAAGACCGTCTAAGCCAGAGCTGTGCTAATTAATTAGTTAGCTAATTGAATTTCTAATTAATTAGCAACATTTACTAATTGAAAATGGTAAATGAATTTTAATTACCTTAGTTCTAATTGAGAAGTAATTCTAATTAATTAGTATGAATCGGAAAGGTAATTATCTAATTAAAATTTAATTAGATTTAGGATAAACTAATTAGCCAATTGGATTTTCAATTATTCTTTTACGCCAATTTGTTGTAAAAAAATCGAGGAATTAACTCTTGATTCTTCTATTTGAATATGAAAAAGCCTTATTATATCGATGAGGAAACCTTAGTGCTACTCTAAATTTTTCAGCTCCTCAAATATGAGAGAATACTAGTACTAGTAGAAAATTTCGTAGTTCGCAACTGCCCCATTTCGAAATTTCGACTGTTTTACCTACTCGAATTAATAGTAGTGCGCATGTATTTACTACTCAGGAGTCCATTATAGGAACTGTGGCAAGAAAATGAAGAAATGAGACAAATTTTAACATGACGGAAGGCTCGAGGCTTGTCTCATTTTTGGCTTCCGTACCCGTTTTTCAATGGCATTAAAACATTAAACTTTGCATTACCAAAGTACTAAATCGTTGGGCACTTTCAAACTTTTATATTTACTTATGGTTTCTTTTTACCTTAATTAGAAAATAGTAATTCTAATTAATTAGTTTGATAAATAAATGTCTAATTTCTAATTGAATTGAATTAGTTTCTATGTCTAATTGCTAATTGGCTAATTAATTAGTTCATAAATATTTCCCTAATTGCTAATTGGCTAATTAATTAGTTCATAAATATTTCCCTAATTGCTAATTGGCTAATTAATTAGTTCATAAATATTTCCCTAATTGCTAATTCTAATTCAATTAGTTGTCAGCTAATTAGCACAGCTCTGGTCTAAGCATCATACTTGAATATTGAAGACGTGCTACTGATAGTTTGGGCGCCATCTTCGAAAATGACTGCTGAAAATGCTAAATATATTTCAAATATATAAATCTTTTTGAAATTCCTTTTTTTGAATAGATGATTTTCATTAACGTAATAAACAACAAAAAATGGATATCTCGAAGTCGAAATTATCGACGCCATCTTAAAAATGGCCACATGAAAATCATAGCCCTAAATTCTGAAAGAAAGAAAAGTTATTCTAAGCTGTTATTCTCAACATGTTGATTAGAGAATATGATTTAATATGGGGTTTATACATTCTACTGTTGTTTAAGATTAGAATTTAGACAGATCTCTAGCATTTCATACATATTCATCGTCATCCTGAAGATTTTTCATAATAATTGCATGTCACAACCCTTGATTAGGCGCTACACATAGCTGGGGGCCTTATCAGCGCCCTTCCCCATCATATTCCAAATTGAACTTGCGGAACCGCCGTCATGGCACACGAGATCGGCCAGTGGGACCGACAAACCCCACTTGAGCAGGTGACAGAAGCTGGACACCGTCAGCGGCGAACCCAGTCAGAGGGTGGTGGGTGACAGGGAAAGATTAAAGCAGGAGAAGGCTCGAGGGGACGGGGGAGTTCTCTGAAAGCACAGAAGTGCCATACGGCCCAAACAAATAGTGTATCCGCGACTTTAGAGGCTTGCCAATAGCGGGGGAGAACCAAGACAGCACCTGGGTGGGGCCGAAACGGCCCAGCAAAACCTTCACGGAATGGGGCAAGGAACGGTCTGAACCAAGGGTGAACCCAAGGAACTCCCGAAGCGTCACACCGAACTCGGGCCCCCTCCCCCACGACAAGTCCTTTGAATTAAAAAGGTTAAGAGAACACTTCTTTCATTTGCGTGCTGTAATTGGGTGTGGTTATGATAAGGCGTGGTTTAAAGTAATGACAGAAAATCAACATCTTACAAATTTGTTGCGCTTTTTTAATGACCATATTGCATCTAGGGAAGCCATAGCTGCTGCCGAAGAGAGATTTCTTTTCGCATTTTTTAGGGTGATAATTGACACGTCACGCTTCATTTATGTAGATATTACACGTATAATGGAACCGTTGCCACATATACTGCCAAGTCCTCATTTGATCTCGCTAAGCTTCATCCAACGACCGACACCGCAAAACTATATTCTTTGCGAGCGTATCTTCAAGTCCAACAATAGCTAGGAAGCGATTTAATCCCGAACAGTGGGGATTGGTTCGCGATCACGAAAGTCGAAGACCCATTCACACCATTCTCCTTCCGGCAACAGATGAACTTATTCCACGCATTATTTGTACCTACAGTCTGCAGAACATCTTGTATAAAGAACTGTGAATGTAGACGATCTGTATTAGCTTGCTGGGCAATGTGTGGTCATTTTCAAGGTATTAGCCGTAATAAAGAATCTTCAGGAGGACGAGAAATATGAACGAAATGTAAAAAATGTGTCTTAAAACTAATCCTTAACGACACTAGATAAAACATTAACATATAAAACGGTTTTTCATAACCAAAATCCGAGTAGTATGGCTTTCCTTTTCTTTTTTCCAGATTTTAGAATAGTAATATTTAAGGGACCATTTTTGAAGATGGGTCGATAATTTAGACTCGAAAATAGTTATTTTTCGGCGTTTTATACGTTCATGAAAATCATCTACTCAATAAAAAAATATAGAAAAAATTTATATATAGGTAATATATTTGGCACTTCGAGCAGTCATTTTCGAAGATGGCGCCCAAACTATCCGTAGCACGTCTTCAATATTCAAGTATGATATTTAGACGGTCTTCAACATAATAATTACCAATTTTCATAATTTTTGAACCATATACTGTATCTAAATGGCATTGATGGCGGCCATTTTCCAACATGGCGGCCAAACTATCTGACTAATGGCTTCAATATTTTACTATGAGGTTCACACAGCTCTGATTATAATACCTATCAATTTTCATAGTTTTCCAACAACATGGTGAAATATACTGTACCTAGCATTCACGGCGGCCATTTTCCAATATGGCGACCAAACTATTGAACACAGAGTTGTAAAATTTTGCCATGATGTTCATGTGGTTCCAATCATAATGTGTACCAATTTTCATAATTTTTGACGAAGAACGTGGAATACATTGTAGCTGTAATTCCCGGCGGCCATTTTCCAAGATGGCGGCGAAAGCTCGCGCTCTACAGCAGGGGACTTTTAGTATATTTTTTGTTGGGTCAAAAACAACACATGTACCAATTTTCATCTTTATGTTCAAATGTTCTAGGTCAAGCCCTTTTTTGGCCTATCTGTCCTGGCCTATTTGTTGTAGAAGAAAAAACACAACGTTTCAAAGTCCACTGTGAAAACGACCTCTACAATAATTTAACAAAAATTTTATTCCATCATCTCCAAAATAGTAGAAATTGTAAGCAATGATCACCTACTTACTCGTACGTGTAGCCAATTTCAACAGCGCATTTAAAATAAAGAGACCCGTTCTCTGTAGAACTCGCTACACGTACGCATAAGGACTGCTAAATGTAGTGTCAGCTTAAACTCTCTAGTGTCACTGTATATTCGCCACTAGCATTAGCGAGGAAGAATCGGATCCTCCATCCGATTTAAATGGTTTCGTTTCTTTCGCACATATTTAAAATCTGAATCCCAAGCTCGATTAGCCTAGGTTTTCAAGTGACAAAAAAGTTGAAAACTATTAAGTGTGCCCCTATAACTAAGCTTTTTGGAAATATTTTGGATGGTTATAAAAAACACGTAGTTCTAATGCTTACCACCTCCTAGAGAGAAGAACGAAAAGGGGGAAGAAATGACCCCCTCCTCCTCACAGTACCACCGTATACCGACAATCTTATGACACACGACCCTGAATTATTCTCGTTTATCGCAACATTCAACATTTTTTAATTTAAAAAAAAATACATATTTTTAATGTAGACAATCTTATAAAGGTCATTGAACTAACTCTTAAAAGATTTTCTCACTTATTTGAACTTATATCCCGCGTGACTTGATTAAACATTTGGAACTACAATTCTCATATTTGGAACACTGGAGGTTCTTAATAAGCGAGTTTTTATTTCTATTTTTCAAAAATACACGGTTACAGAATATTTTCTTTAACGTTTTTGTTATTAAAAATATTTATAAAATTGGAGGTTCTTAATAAGTGCATTATTATTATTTCAAAACTTCCCTGCTTCCAAATGTTTTCTTAATTTTCTCCTTCTGTTACTTTTCTCTTACTTATCTTCATGTTATTTTCAATATTGTTATTTTTCACCAAAAGTTCTTATTCTTTCCAATTTTATCTCTTTTATAAAGCTCTGACCCAGAATCACAGATTATTGTCATATTATGCTCCAAACTTTGTCTTCAACTTTTCACTTTTAACATCGCTCTTTCCATTATCATTTCCGTTGATTGATTTCGGTGACCAAAAGTAATCTGACAGATTTGAGAACTCAATCTCATCTTCAATTAAAAGCTCCTTCTTAATGTCTAATAAAAAGAATGATTGATCATACCAAATGATTCATTAATATTTTTGAATTTAAAATCACAGGTTTTCGTTCAAAGTAAAGATTCCATTTCGTTTAACACAGAAATATTTCATGGAGCCCCGCAAATCCTTGCTATAATTCCATGCATGGTATTGTGCGTATATTGCACTCCTAAAATCGAATTACGCTGCTACTAGCTTAAGTTGGAGAAAAACTTTCACGAGTTAATTTTCCTTCACTCCAATGAGTTATGCAAATGCCAAAAGTTTTATAGTTTGGCTCGGTGTCTCGCGGTGCTTCATGAAAATGAGCCACTTAATGTCCTTTGGCCACAAACATTTTGGCCCGATGATACGCTGCATTTCTAGTATAGGGTGTTCACCATCGTTTTTAGCCATTTTATTAGCAAAACTAAAATCAAGTTTGACGGAGTGGAGAAATTTTCAAAACATCACAAGCTATCACGCAATCAAACCAAACTAAAACTAAGTTCAAAATTTGTAATACCGTTAGCAGCAGTAAATTAAGCTCACGCTAGGGGCTGAAACATATTTAAAATTTCATTGGGATTTTTCCATGGAGTGGTTTTACTGGATATTGTTCCACGTAGTCACCGTGACAGTTTGTTAGTAGCCAGTGGGAAAACAATTTAATATCTTAATTTTTGGTACAAAACCATTGGATTGAAAATGAACTATATGTGCTTGTTTTTGTGCACTGCTTCCTTTAAAGTGATATGCTCATTCCAGGTTGGTGTAGAGATGATAATATCGTCCAGATATGCGATTATACCCAGGTGACGATTTGAATAATAGGGTTTTGCGAACCGATAGACCTTTCAGAAATTCGCTTGTGGAACGTTGTTGGTTGGATGTTTCCATTGAAAATGAACCCATGACTGTTGTTTTGTTGTACAAATCGCCCGGAGCGAGTTTGAGACCAGTTTTTGAGGATTTTAATCCTTTATTCGATATTAGATACGATGCCTCTGTTCCGACAGTTGTTGTCGGAGATTTTAATATAAATTTTTTAAAAAGTAAAACGGCCCTGAAAATGTTCTTTGTTTCTTTTAACATGCCTCTTATGCCGGGTCTTGAAGGGAAAATTTCAACTGACTATCATTGCCAGTTAGATTTAGCGTTCGGAAACAAACTTTTTCAAGACAAATTCGAGGCCTCTTACAGAGAATCGTACTATTCGTATCATAAAGGTATATGTTTGGTTAAAAAAGAAATAGCTGTAGAAGTCTAGTAAGAGCAACCGTTATGGTTGGTGAACTTCCTTGGTGTAGAAGCTTTGCAAAATCAACCGAAAGGAATTTGTATTATAACCCTGTGAAAGCCCTAGCTCTCGAAGCTTTGTATTATAACCCTGTGAAAGCCCTAGCTCTCGAAGCTTTGTATTATAACCCTGTGAAAGCCCTAGCTCTCGAAGCTTTGTACTATAACCCTGTGAAAGCCCTAGCTCTCGAAGCTTTGTAATATAACCCTGTGAAAGCCCTAGCTCTCGAAGCTTTGTGTTATAACCCTGTGAAAGCCCTAGCTCTCGAAGCTTGGTATTATAACCCGAAAGGGTCTGTGAAAGTCCTAGCTCTCGAAGCTTTGTATTATAACCCTGTGAAAGCCCTAGCTCTCCAAGCGTTGTATTATAACCTGAAAGGGTCTGTGAAAGTCCTAGCTCTGGAAGCTTTGTATTATAACCCGAAAGAGCTAGTGAAGTCCCATCTCTCTAAGCTTTGTAAAGTCAGCCGTAATCAATGGTTGATGGAAATCCTAGCTCTCGAAGCTTTGTAAAGTCAGCCGTAATCAATGGTTGATGGAAATTCTAGCTCTCGAAGCTTTGTATTATAACCCGAAAGGGTCTGTGAAAGTCCTAGCTCTCGAAGCTTTGTATAATAACCCGAAAGGGTTAGTGAAAGTCCTAGCTCTCGAAGCTTTGTAAAGTCAGCCGTAATCAATGGTTGATGGAAATCCTAGCTCTATAGGAGCTTTGTATGATGAAAGAGGTATCTTTGAAAGTAATGCATAATTTAGTGGCGTAGCGTGAGGGGGTGAAAGGATCTCTATTCTAGGGGATTAGATTGTACTGTTTTTTCGAAACCTGAAAGCGGTTACCTAACATTGTAATGCTGATAATATTCATCAAAGCTGCTATAAGTATGCGAGTTGAGAGAATATTCTCGGAATTGAAATTGATCAAATGTATTAGTCTATAATGTCCAAGTCGAGATTAACAAATCTCCTTATCTTGACAATCGAACAATAGGTATAAATCAACTTTTACCACCATACAAAAGACTTTGCATTGGAAAAAAAACGCAAAATAAAAGTTTATTTAATGAAATACATTTCATTTTAATCCTTTAGAAAACAGTGAAACATTATCACAGCTTTATTACAGAGCTTAATAAGCATAATTGCGAAAAAAAGGGAGGGCAGAAAATCTATTGTTGGCCTCGGGTGGGATAAAGTCACTCTACGCCACTGCTATAGAAAGGGTTCCCAAATTGAGTTGAAGTGCTAGCTGTAGAAGCTTTGCATAGTAACTCGGAAGGGTTAGTGATAGTCCTAGCTCTCGAAGCTTTGTATTATAACCCGAAAGGGTTAGAGATAGTCCTAGCTCTCGAAGCTTTGTATTATAACCCGAAAGGGTTAGTGATAATCCTAGCTCTCGAAGCTTTGTAAAATCAGCCGTAATCAATGGTTGATGGAAATCCTAGCTCTATAGGAGCTTTGTATGATGAAAGAGGTATCTTTAAAAGTTAAGCATAATTTAGTGGCGTAGCGTGAGGGGGTGAAAGGATGTCTATTCTAGGGGATTAGATTGTACTGTTTAGTCGAAACTTGAAAGCGGTTACCTAACATTGTAATGCTGATAATATTCATCAAAGCTGCATTAAGTATGCGAGTTGAGAGAAGATTCTCGGAATTGAAAATGATCAAATGTATTAGTCTTCAATGTCCAAGTCGAGATTAACAAATCTCCTTATCTTGACAATCGAACGATAGGTATAAATAAACTTTTGTCACCATACTAAAGACTTTGCTTTGGAAAAAACACGCAAAATGAAAGTTTTTTTTAATGAAATAGGTTTTATTTTAATCCTTTAGAAAACAGTGAAACATTATCACAGCTTTATTATAGAACTTAATAAGCATAATTGCGAAAAAATGGAGGGCGGAAAGTCCTTGGTTGGCCTCGGGTGGGACAAACTCACGCCACGCCACTGCTATAGTAAGGATTGCTCAAATTTAGTAGAAGTGCTAGCTGTAGAAGCTTTGCATAGTAACTCGGAAGGGTTAGTGATAGTCCTAGCTCTCTAAGCTTTGTATTATAACCCGAAAGGGTCTGTAAAAGTCCTAGCTCTCGAAGCTTTGTATTGTAACCCGAAAGGGTCTGTGAAAGTCCTAGCTCTCGAAGCTTTGTATTATAACCCGAAAGGGTTAGTGATAGTCCTAGCTCTCGAAGCTTTGTATTATAACCCGAAAGGGTTAGTGATAGTCCTAGCTCTCGGAGCTTTGTAAAATCAGCCGTAATCGATGGTTGATGGAAATCCTAGCTCTAGGAGCTTTGTAAAATGAACTTATAACCCAGATGGGTTAGAAGCTTTACCTTTTTAAGTTGTTGAAAATCCTAGCTGTAGAAGCTTTGTATTATAACCCTAAAGGGTTGGTGAAAGTCCTAGCTCTCGGAGCTTTGTATGATCAGCCGTAATTAATGGTTGGTGGAAATCCTAGCTCTAGGAGCTTTGTAAAATGAACTCACCCGAAAGGGTTGCTTGAACTGGTCGTTCAAATTAGAAACCTATTGCCCGAAAGGGTCGCTCAAATTAGAAACTTATTGCCCGAAAGGGTCCCGAAAAGGTCGCTCAAATTGGAAACCTATTGCCCGAAGTGGTCGTTCAAATTGGAAACCTATTGCCCGAAAGGGTCGCTCAAATTGGAAACCTACTGCCCGAAATGGTCGTTCAAATTGGAAACCTACTGCCCGAAATGGTCGTTCAAATTGGAAACCTACTGCCCGAAATGGTCGTTCAAATTGGAAACCTACTGCCCGAAATGGTCGTTCAAATTGGAAACCTACTGCCCGAAATGGTCGTTCAAATTGGAAACCTACTGCCCGAAATGGTCGTTCAAATTGGAAACCTATTGCCCGAAAGGGTCGCTCAAATTGGAAACCTATTGCCAGAAATGGTCGCTAAAATTGGAAACTGTGGAAGTGGTAACTGTGATATCTAGATATGAAGGGTTGCTGAAACTGGTATGTTCAGTTGGTAGGGTTACTATTTCTCATCAGATATGATTGGTAAGTTAAATAAAATCACTTTTGATAATAAATAGAGGAGGTAGCCTATCGTTAAATATAAAAAAATCACTTCTGTGTTACGTATAGTGAACAAGTTTATTTACGTGAAGATGCGTTTGTACAAAGCGCGATACAAGTCGTATCCATATTAGTTATTACTAATGTTTAAATAAAAACAGGTGAATAAAGTTAAGTTCACAATTTAACAAGAAGTGTTTTTATCTTTAACATTATCACCTTTGATGGGGTTTAAAACGTTTTTTTTACCATCGTAGAAAAAGGACGCTAACCATTATTGTATTGTGGGGGTGCAATCAAGAGTACAACGGGAATTGCAACGCATGCAACAGCTAGCCGGAACAGGACAATTTGGTCTCGGGTCTATTTGTTCTCGGGACTATTTGGTATCGTGATTATTTGGTCTCGGGACTATTTGGTATCGTGATTATTTGGTCTCGAGACTATTTGGTATCGTGATTATTTGGTCTCGGGACTATTTGGTATCGTGATTATTTGGTCTCGGGACTATTTGGAATCGTGATTATTTGGTCTCGGGACTATTTGATTTCGTGATTATTTGGTCTCGGGACGGTTTGGTCTCGTGATTATTTGGTTACCTAATTAGTTGCCTCCTTTTCCAAAGCAATGGTCCCAATAATTCGTTGCCACCTTTTCCAAAATTTTCTCCTATTAGTTAGTTGCCACCTTTTCCAAAATTTTCTCCTATTAGTTAGTTGCCACCTTTTGCTAAATATTCTCCTATTAATTATCTGAAACCTTTTCCAAAATATTCTCTTATTAATTAGCTGCTACCTTTTCCAAAACATTCTCCTACTAATTAGCTGCCACCTTTTCCAAAACTTTCTCCTACTAATTAGCTGCCACGTTTTCCAAAACATTCTCCTACTAATTAGCTGCCACCTTTTTCAAAACATTCTCCTACTAATTAGCTGCCACCTTTTTCCAAAATATTCTCCTAATAGTTAGCTACCACCTTTTTCCAAAATATTCTCCAATAAATTAGCTGCCACCTTTTCCAAAATATTCTCCTATAAATTAGCTGCCACCTTTTCCAAAATATTCTCCTATAAATTATCTGACACCTTTTCCAAAATATTTCTATTATTGCTAATAAATTGTTCGTGGTCAGAGGCGGGCTTTTAATACTCATTTAAATAATCTTCTTACCTCCAAGCAAAGTTGCGTTGGGTTAGGTCCCGAGACCCATTTGTCCAAAGAAACAATTGTCCTGAGACCCATTTGTCCCGAGACCCATTTGTCCCGAGACCCAATTGTCCCGAGACCCATTTGTCCCGAGACCAAAACGGCGAGACCAAATCGGCGAGACCATAACGGCGAGACCAAATTGTCGCGTACCGCTTCTTAGCAGCTCTAGTGGCCCTGTTGTAGGTGTTAAGAAACTGCCTGTATCCAGTCCAGTCACCCGTGCGCTTGGCTTTGTTAGAGAGCCTGCGCGTGTATTTCCTAAGCCGGCTGAGATCCGCGTTCCACCAAGGGACAATGCTCGAGCGGTTGACGGTCGTAAGTGGGCAGTTCCGGTGAAACGTCTCCATGATGGAGCACTGTAAATCACCAGCAGCCTTATCAAGATCCTTAGGTGAAGTAAGTTTAGGAGTGTGACCCCCTCCGTAGCGTAGGATTAGGTCTTCCCTATAGCCAGCCCAATTGGTCCGTTTTGGATTGCGTATCTCCGTCCCCACAGGGACAGAGGTAGTCCCGACAGTAAAGCAGATGTGTCTATGATCCGACAGAGACGGCTCATTGGACACATGCCCGTTAGACACGGAAGACACGAGGTTTTCTGTGGCTAGCGTGAGGTCAATTACCTCCCTTCTATTAGAAGTAACAAAAGTAGGTTCATTGCTTTGATGAAGAATATAGAGTTTACAACCAACTAAATATTCTAGTAAATCATCACCTCTCCTGTTGCAGTCAGAACTGCCCCACGTGATGTGATGAGCATTAGCGTCGCAGCCAATGATTAGTTTGTCTCCTCTCTTTTCACATTGATCGACCAAACTGATCACCTCAATTGTCGGGAGAGAGTCCGCGTCGTGGGCAAAGTATGCAGAGGCAGCCGTGATAGTCAACTTGGCATGCCCGTGGCCAGGACTAGCTTCACGGCCGCCGTGTCCTGCGACGTGTACAGCGGTAGAGAGATACAGCAAAGATCCCTCCGAACCAGAATACACGCCCTAGGTCTAGCAGCAGTTTGGTCATAAAATAGTGACCCCGCCGCGTCAAGACCGAGGATTTTTGAGGGCCAGATCAAGACCCTCTATAGCAAACCTGCAGAGTACCGCAGAGGCCGCCATACTATGGTGCAGATTGATTTGAATCGCACGCAGTGTCCCCATGGTCCTTAAGAGAGGGGTTCAGAAGGGACCTAGCTACACCTCATCAGTCCCGAGAGGGCTAGTGGCACCTCCCCACCCCCGACAGGGAAGCTCCCAGTCCCAAGATCCTCCCCCTCATCAGGACCACTAGAACGCACATCGGCTGGATCCCGAAAGGTACCATCCGATTCTTCCAGTAGGGTGGACTCATCCATGGAAGAACAAACTCCCGAATGAGCCCCCTCCCCCTCTGTGCCTAGAGCGACAACAGCGACCTCCACAGCGAGATCCCTCATCTCGCTAGTCCCACCCTCGGCCGTAGACCCGGCTGCAGTGGTTTTAGTGGTTTTCGTGCTGTAGGAGTTTGAAGGAACCCTTGTCCACTCCAGTGAAGCCCACGAAGCCAGCATTCTTAATGGCGTCCAGCGAGGAGCCATCAATGGACAGTACCCAGTACCGCACGGCCCTGTACACGTATGTCCGGATACATTTCCAGTATTCGTTTGCAAAAGCTATCGTTAAGGGCCTTTAGGCGCCGGAACAGCCCCGTCGGCTCTTTGGTGATCTGGTCCCTGGTGCGGAACATTACCTTAAACGGCTTAGGGAGTTCGCTAGCTCTCATTACTGAAAGCACCGCATCCCCCACCACCGTGTAGGCTAGGTTCTCCTTCAGCCATTTGCCAGTGATTATAATTAGTTACATCTCGCTAGTCCCACCCTCGGCCGTAGACCCGGCTGCAGTGGTTTTAGTGGTTTCCGTGCTGTAGGAGTTTGAAGGAACCCTTGTCCACTCCAGTGAAGCCCACGAAGCCAGCATTCTTAATGGCGTCCAGCGAGGAGCCATCAATGGACAGTACCCAGTACCGCACGGCCCTGTCCACGTATGTCCGGATACATTTCCAGTATTCGTTTGCAAAGCTATCGTTAAGGGCCTTTAGGCGCCGGAACAGCCCCGTCGGCTCTTTGGTGATCTGGTCCCTGGTGCGGAACATTACCTTAAACGGCTTAGGGAGTTCGCTAGCTTTCATTACTGAGAGCACCGCATCCCCCACCACCGAGTAGGCTAGGTTCTCCTTCAGCCATTGACCAGTGATTATAATTAGTTACATTGAACCTCGGCGTTTTTTCTCCATTAGCAATGAGACATAAGCCATTTTAAATCTAAATTATAAGGCGAGAACAAAAGTCACACTAATCACGACAGTGACGGCAGTCTGGCATCCATTGCCATCTATTGGAACTTCCGAAAGTTAACGCAACTCTAGATCCGAGTTAATGGGCAAACTTAACTTGTAACACTGAGCTATAAATGGCGAGCTTGGATGTCTTGGAAGAAAACGCTGTTTACAAAAGCAAAACCTACGTCTAGTACTTGTAGTGAACTGTAATATGTTTCACTTATAGTAAAATATAATCAGAGGTTCAAGTTTTGTTTCTCACGGAAAAACAAAAACTCAACATTTTTACAGTTGTTTCTTTGCTGTGGAAAGGCACAAATATTATTGAATATATCATAAGCCAAAAAGTCATATACCAATATCTTTCTGACTACAAAGCTGATTGTTATGGATTAGCCAAGGTAGACTAATAACTTTACAACACATTAAGTAGTACTGACAGCGTCTCGCAGTCGCTCATATATGGGTTGCTTAATTGTAACTAGAACTAGGAAAAGAAATTTCATTATTTTAAATTTTTTACGTACTTTATATATTAAATACTAAATAAAAATTTTAGGTTTCTACCTCTTCTAGAAGTACCTTTGAATTTTCATGATCGGTCAGTGAGAGAAACAATGAAAATATGACTTAAGTTATTTCGAAAACATTATTGGGTACAAACTTGTTATTTGGCGATAGAGTCAGGCGCAATAAGTTCTGTTAGTGAGTGAGATTTTACCTTTAATTAGAACGAAGATCTCAGGGCTTAAAAGTGCCTAAATTGCTACGAGAAAAGAGTGTTTGGAGTGCTTTTTGGCGAGTGCACGGAGTGCTTAATTGGGTGAACCCGCAGCTGTTAACCCAGAAATTTCCCTCCCAATGAATTTGTGAGTTTTTATAAGGGCCCGACTCATAACCATTTCCGGGGCCCACAAAGTCTCTCATCGGCCCTGATTCCCCACTATCCCCAGGAGCCGCTACCATCACGAACTACTTTCCGCGTGTCACGTGACATTAACGATGACCTAATATATCTCTTATTCGATTGGTAGTTGAAAACGAGGCTCACCAACCACCCATTTGTGTCCCCCCTTTACTTTTCATTTTACACGAATACCGTTGCTAGAGGCTGGAAAGGTTAAATGTTCTTCACTTTCTGATCTATGCGCTTTTGTTTTAGCTAAGAAAATCATTAATAAGGTTTTTACGAAATATATTGTTATTATTGTACCGAAAGTAATATATATATATATATAACTCGGTACCAGAACATTTAAATACTACATCATTTTTGATGTAGTATAAGCTTCCCCGGTAATAGTGACATCTACTATTCATACAGTAGAAGACTACCGAGGAAGCATCACACGTGCTCTGGTACAGAATTAGAGAATAGCTACTGCACGCTTGATCGTCCTGGATCATGGTTCGACCAAAAATCTGCCAAAACCTCTTGATTAATATTTCCAATTTATATTTATATTTATATTTAAAGGTAGTCCAACGTTACCATTCTGAAGAAAATCGTGAAGCATCGCAATCGTTCATCAATTCTGTGCTGAAGGATTAAGCGCTTCAAAAAAAACCCCGAGATCACGAAATTCTCGCTTAAGTTTATGCGAGCGAGTCTCTGAGCTGGTTACCTCGCGACGACAAATGTGATTTAACAAGTTTTTCCAATTAGAGGTGGTCTTAAGATATTGTGATACAAGATCGCGCATTTCTTTCAAGCAAAGCACAACTGTGCAGAGGTCCTTGACTAAAAGACCAATACGCGATTTAAGTACCATGGCCGTCTTACCGGGGGAGGGGCTAACCATCAAATATAACTTAAAATTAAACTTACTATTTTGATAGCTCAATACTAAAAATCGAACTTCGATGGGGAGAACTCGGAACATTTCGAAAGCGCTAGTGGTTTCCTTGGCAACCATCAAGCTCTTTGATC
This sequence comes from Phalangium opilio, assembly GCA_019434445.1. NCBI lineage: Eukaryota > Metazoa > Arthropoda > Arachnida > Opiliones > Phalangiidae > Phalangium > Phalangium opilio. The sequence continues at coordinate 33,561 of JAEQBA010002941.1, forward strand.
TACGGAGCTGAACTTCACCTACTCTCTTCTTTGGCTCGGCAGTAATCCTATCTAAGAGCTTTAAATTATGAAAATTATTCACATACAGGGTGTTTCTGATAAGTCTGCCATAAATCAAGGGGCGTGTTCTTTGGGTTAAACTGAGTGGAAAGTGTCAAAGAACATGGGGTGTACAAGAATTTGCAACGAATGTATGGCCCCCCAAACATTGGCCCCTAAAACAAGAAAATATTCGAAAATGTATACTAAAACAAATTCAGCCTTATCAACTTGTTTAGAAATAATGAGACAATTTCAATAGTTTCCCTCTAACATCGTTATTGAACTTTCACCTGGCAGAAGTGTATTAAATGAGTAGAAGTATGCCTACTCTAGTAAAGTAAATTCAAAGTATCATGGTACCTTTCGGTTGGTATTACTTTTATTCTTAACAAGTTAACATGGACGTTACAGGTATTGTTCAAAATGTCCACCAACGGCGTTAAGACAAACATGAACCCGTCTTTCGAAAGATTCTTGGACATGTTGGAAGATTCCTGGCATGTTCCTGATTGTTTGACAACCTTCAATAATTCGTCTTCGCAAGTCTTCCTCATCACGGACTTCATTCTTGTACACGATGTCTTTGAGATGACCCCAAAGATAGAAATCGCACGGATTTAAATCCGGAGATCTGGCTGGCCACGCAACTGGTCCTCCACGCCCAATCCACCTCAAATTAAACGTAGCATTAAGATGTTCTCTAACTGCACGGCTGAAATGTGGGGGTGCCCCGTCGTGCATAAACCACATGTCACGAAGTAATGCTAACGGTATGTCCTCGAGTAGTTCAGGTAAAGTGTCTCTTAAGAACGTGAGATATGCTTCACCATTTAGTCTGGGTGGAAGAAAATGCGGACCTAGTAAATGATTACCGACAATGCCGCACCATACGTTTAAAGAAAATTGCTGTTGGTGACTTCTAACACTAGTTGCGTGTGGGTTTAATTGGCGCCATTCGTGGTGGTTGTGATAGTTCAGAATTCCATCCCGGGAAAAATGTGCCTCGTCGGTTACTAAAAGGACCCGTGGAAATTGATTGTCCTCTACTCTGGGCAAAAACCACTCGCAAAAGTCGATGCGTCTTGGATAATCTGCCGGGTTAAGAGCTTGCACCATTTGAATATGATACGGGTGAAACTGATGTCCGCGGAGAATTCGCCAGACCAAAACGTGATTAACATGTAATTGTCGTCCAACTTGTCTGGTACTTGTCGAGGGGTCCTCATCGAACATGGCAAGGACGTCTTCCTCGATTTCCTCTATGTCTTCTGGAATGTCTCGCTCTCGAACGTTGTTGGGTTGTACTTGTCCGATGTCCCTCAAGCGCCTGTCAACAGCCTCGAACGTACGACGATTTGGTATGCGTCGTTGCGGAAATTGTTCCTGGTATCGCCGCTGTGCTTCCACTGAATTGCCCTGCGCCAGTCCATACATGAGATGCATGTCTGCATATTCTGCATTGGTATACGCCATACTGTACTACCACACGTTCGTTCGAAGTGATACTGTGCCGTTATCAACAACATCGCGTTACTTTATAGCAAACCACCGTTTAGTTTTTACGTTTGCGTCATGACTGTCAGCATTGTTTTTTATTCACAAACGTAAACAATAAACGGTGGTTTGCTAAAAAGTCTTTTGGGTCATCTCAAAGATTTTTTTGACATCGTGTACAAGAATGAAGTCCGTGAATAAAAAACAATGCTGACAGTCATGACGCAAACGTAAAAACTAAACGGTGGTTTGCTATAAAGTAACGCGATGTTGTTGATAACGTCACAGTATCACTTCGAACGAACGTGTGGTAGTACAGTATGGCGTATACCAATGCAGAATATGCAGACATGCATCTCATGTATGGACTGGCGCAGGGCAATTCAGTGGAAGCACAGCGGCGATACCAGGAACAATTTCCGCAACGACGCATACCAAATCGTCGTACGTTCGAGGCTGTTGACAGGCGCTTGAGGGACATCGGACAAGTACAACCCAACAACGTTCGAGAGCGAGACATTCCAGAAGACATGGAGGAAATCGAGGAAGACGTCCTTGCCATGTTCGATGAGGACCCCTCGACAAGTACCAGACAAGTTGGACGACAATTACATGTTAATCACGTTTTGGTCTGGCGAATTCTCCGCGGACATCAGTTTCACCCGTATCATATTCAAAAGGTGCAAGCTCTTAACCCGGCAGATTATCCAAGACGCATCGACTTTTGCGAGTGGTTTTTGGCCAGAGTAGAGGACAATCAATTTCCACGGGTCCTTTTAGTAACCGACGAGGCACATTTTTCCCGGGATGGAATTCTGAACTATCACAACCACCACGAATGGCGCCAATTAGACCCACACGCAACTAGTGTTAGAAGTCACCAACAGCAATTTTCTTTAAACGTATGGTGCGGCATTGTCGGTAATCATTTACTAGGTCCGCATTTTCTTCCACCCAGACTAAATGGTGAAGCATATCTCACGTTCTTAAGAGACACTTTACCTGAACTACTCGAGGACATACCGTTAGCATTACTTCGTGACATGTGGTTTATGCAAGACGGGGCACCCCCACATTTCAGCCGTGCAGTTAGAGAACATCTTAATGCTACGTTTAATTTGAGGTGGATTGGGCGTGGAGGACCAGTTGCGTGGCCAGCCAGATCTCCGGATTTAAATCCGTGCGATTTCTATCTTTGGGGTCATCTCAAAGACATCGTGTACAAGAATGAAGTCCGTGATGAGGAAGACTTGCGAAGACGAATTATTGAAGGTTGTCAAACAATCAGGAACATGCCAGGAATCTTCCAACATGTCCAAGAATCTTTCGAAAGACGGGTTCATGTTTGTCTTAACGCCGTTGGTGGACATTTTGAACAATACCTGTAACGTCCATGTTAACTTGTTAAGAATAAAAGTAATACCAACCGAAAGGTACCATGATATTTTGAATTTACTTTACTAGAGTAGGCATACTTCTACTCATTTAATACACTTCTGCCAGGTGAAAGTTCAATAACGATGTTAGAGGGAAACTATTGAAATTGTCTCATATTTCTAAACAAGTTGATAAGGCTGAATTTGTTTTAGTCTACATTTTCGAATATTTTCTTGTTTTAGGGGCCAATGTTTGGGGAGGCCATATCTTCGTTGCAAATTCTTGTACACCCCATGTTCTTTGACACTTTCCACTCAGTTTGACCCAAAGAACACGCCCCTTGATTTATGGCAGACTTATCAGAAACACCCTGTATATTAATAAATTGTTTTCGGGGAGAATATTTTTTTGTGAGGTTTCAATGCAAATTTGGGTCCATAGGTCCGCGGCAAGGATGCGATTAATCAGGTTGCATTATGTGATTAATCAGGGAAGAAAGTGAGGTTTACTTGGGTGGTGACGGAAAGGGTGTTGGGGTCAAGTAACCTCCGGCGGACACGGGTCGTCTAATAACCTCAAAAATTGCCGTCCAAAAGTTTAGCTTACAGGAGTGCGCTACACTGCCGGCGAGAGAATAAATTCTACATGTTTGACAGCAAATATGCAGCAACGAAGTCTGTGATACTGGCAACCTCTAATTGGTAGAGTTGACAACAGGGTCGAACCGATAATAACCATTTAAAACTATAACACAACGATAAAACATAACACAAAGCCCATGTTTTTTGTTAAGCTATCTTAATTTGCATATATTTCTCCCCGGTGAAAATCGCATTCAAACCTCATTTTGAAATTTTTTTATTTTAAAATATATATATGTTTTTGAGTTTTAAAATAATTTTTAAGTGGTCTTTAATATCAATAAATTAATACCCCATATTATTTGGGGGCAATTCTCTAACTTTTTAAGCGAGTTATCGTGAGTGATTACTATCGTCTAAAGGGTTGATGCCAATCTCGTTCCGTCTATGATAGCGTGATATCGAAATTTCTGTGTCATCAAACTTTAAACAAAAAGTGGAGGATGTCTCGTGAATTCCCCTCGTGATAATAAAAAACAAGGTAATAATATTCACGAGAGTAATAACTTATCGAAACGGTTAAACTAAAAGATAAGACTAGTAACCGCTTGCTTTATAACTGAAGACGATAAAATTTTAACTTACCACCTTGTTTTTATTAGCACAAGGGGAATTTGCGAGAAATCGTCCACTTTTTACCTCTCCGAGTTACGTATGTCACGGAGAGGTTCTAATTTCGATGTGTCTGTGTGTGTGTCTGTCTGTTGTTATTGACTTACACCCCAGGGAACCGCGTTCGCAGTTTTAAAATCGGAGCAAACGTGTTCTCAATTTCCGGAAATTTCGAAAATTGTATTACACTTACAGGCTGTTACTCCATTGACTGTCTAACACCACCAGCCTCTGATCTTCGTTCATCCCTCATGGACACCAGTCTGTACTTACTGGCTTCTAACACCACCTTCTGGTTTTTGTCCATCCCACATGGACACCAGTCTGTACACCTGGCTTCTACTCCATCATCATCCTTAAGGTTAAGACATACGCGGCGATCGGCCAGGGTTACGAGAAACGTCTGGCCTCCCAATGGCGGGGCTTCCACCAAAGGTTCACGCAATTGCGCTGTTCTTATCCATAGCTGCGATTCGAAACCCTTATATACTACCTATTTCAGGAGGGCGAAGCAGCAGTCGTATGCTTCATCTCAAAGGTCAAAATTAGTCAACTCTCTCAAGAATGATTAATTGTTCTTTTTTAAAACGATGTAACGCTCAATAAGGCGGATAACTAACGAAGAAAATGTTTAATATTAATAATATTAATTTTAGTATTTAAGATAATCTTGTTTCTCAAATCAAAGTTAATACGAAAAGGGTTAAAAAGGAGTCTATGTGATTGTCTGTGTGTGTCCGTCCGTTGTTAAGCTAGTGCGCCGTGTTAGCAGTTCGCCTTGTTGATGTGTAAAGAAATCCTACAAATCCTTAATATTTGGTTTTCTCATAATGTAAAAAAAGGCGTAACATTATTTAGGAAGATAAACAACATTTTGAAAAGGCGGTCACTTATTTGGAAAATTAAATAAAATTTGCTTAATATGTGGCACTTAGCGTTTCCCGAGAAACACCACTTGGAGGTATAGACTTTGATAGTTGAAAAACTTGAATTGTAAAGCTCCACCTTGCCTACGCGCATGGACAGGCGCGAACAGAGTTGCCAGATAGGCGGTTTCCCGGCCAAATTGGGCCTCTTTTCTGTCTATTTTGTTTATATATATCTATAAAATAATTTGGAGTATTATTGTTGCTCACAAAAATTTGACTTTTAACAGAAAAATGTTGTTTTTCTAATGAAAATTAAAGGAAAAGTACAACCGTATTTTAAAGGGAAAGGTTTTAGATTTTTCTTAATTTTTGACTATTTTAACTAATTGAGGGTGTAATGTGGTTTGGCCTACATCTATACTTCTTGGTTGATTAACGCTACATTCTCTTTATCTCAGTCCTTGCGGATTCTGTACAACTGTCCTAATTAAGACTCTTAAAATGATTAGGTTGATTAAGGAAACACTTTATTGAACTGGTTGTTATTGTTAAGAACGTCCAAGTAATAGATCAAAGAGATGTAATCGTCTTCGTTGGGCCGTTAGAAATCTAGCGAACGGCTCATACAACCAGACAGTCAGCAGAACTTTATGGAAGGTGGTGGCAGTTCCTGCACTCACACACGGGAACGACGTACTATGTTTCCCTACTTCCTTGATAACCACCCTCGACAGGACTCAGAATGTATGGTTGGCCGCATTGCTCTAAACGCAGGAGAAATGGGTTGGAGCACCATGGAGGCCAGGGAGGCTAAATCGAAGATAAGATACCTAGGCCACCTAAAGTTCTTACCGCCAACACACTTAGCGAAGCAAGTGTATGAATCGATTCGTGCTAATTTCCTGATCAGAGCCCATGGACCCTACGCGTTGCTAATCTGGACAGGAAGTTTGGCAAGAGTACGATACGTGGTAGTGCCACTTCGTTTAACGAGTGGGAACGTATAGTAGCAGGGGAAGACGAGGGAACATGCTCAAAGGATTTGGAAGAAGGCAGTAGCGAAAAAGACCACTTTACGTCATTATATCGCTAAACCAAACTCGGCCTGGAAAGTTTCTACGACGGTTCTCACGGCAGTGACTCCTATTTCAAGCCAGGTCGGGTTCCGTACTCACTGGGGTACGACAACCTGAGATAGGAGATTGCCCCTCCATTTGTCGTTTATGTGGGCAGGCGGACGAAGACACAGAACATGTCATTTTAGAGTGCCCGGACGTATTGACATGGTGGTCATATAACCACGGTAACTCCCTGGTAGGTATTCTTGGCCTCAACGGCACACCCTGGAACTATCAAATAGTGAGTCGAAGCCATTCTGTGTGGTGTGCCAAAAAGTAAGCTTGCGAAGGGATAACCCTCTGAACCAAAACGCTGGGTTTGACGGATGGGTCCGTAAGACAATAACTATAACTGTAAAAACTTAACGTGTGCCTTCGTTCCATTTGGTTATTTATATTTTTAATGTATACTATATCAGTGTACATAAGTGTATTTTGTATAACTGCAGTTTGTACTTAACTAATTGCTGAGCTCCTCTGACAGGGGAGACGCCCCGTTTTAAAGGGGTGTACTCTGTACAGCTCTCATAATAAACCTATCAACATATCTCAGTTGTGACGTCAGTGCTTAGGCAAAACGTCACCCATGGGCTTAGTTTTGGCAGTTGGCGGCCATGTTTGGTACCGCTTTGGTTCTACGGGGGCAAATAGCATGGGTGACGTCAAGGTATAGGTTTTGAGATAGCCAACGGTAACATTGAATCTTCATTATTAACCCCTAAATAGATAGTTTGCTTTAGTTGGAGGAATTCCACCTCTCCGTTTCTTAACCATAACCAATTAGCGAGTTTCACATGTTTGCTGTTTTGGATTTGAAGCAGCAGCTTGATATTGACATTTTGTTGATATAGGATGACTTCTACTGTACTCTCTAATTTAATGATGAGGTGGTATTTATTTTATATAAAAAGTACTTTTAGATTCCAATTAAAAGTTTTCTAAAAAAATAATACTAATACTAACAATAGCCGTAGCCATTACTTGAAGAATAATTGTAATATTATTATCTAAAAACATAGTTAATTGTAAAATCCTTCAATAGATTAAATTCCCCATTCGAGTGTGGATTTAATCCAACTTACAAAGCGCTAATCTCTTCGGGTTCGGAACTGAATGATAATTATTGAATCGAACAGAATACTACAAAGCTTTTCATTTCAGTATCTGTAGATAGCGCCTTTAATTTTTGGAATGAAATTCCCTGACTTTTCCAGATTTCCCTGACTAAACTCCACAAATTTCCCTGACCATTTGCAATAACCTACATGGCGAACATATATGAAAACCAATCTTAATTCATTCGAATCATTTTTGCACGAGTTATTGTTATAAAAATTAGCCAATTATTTGGATTAAATTTAACTTTAAGTAAATTATAATTAACCGGAGCTGGTCAAATCTCAGACAAGACATTTTCTGGTCACTCTTACACTGTTATTCAGATTTTAAATTTCCCTCCAATATATTTTTCCCTGACATTTTTCTAACTTTTTAGGTCCATTTTAAATTTCCCTGACTTTTCCCTGACCTTTTAGGCCTATTTTCAATTTCCCTGACCTTTGCAGGTTTTCCAGGTCGTGTACGAACCCTGTTTAAGTTGCACTTCCTAAACGTTTCACACTGCAGCTTGGTCTTATAGTTTGTAGAAGAATCCATCAAGAATCACTCGATTTTCCTTTCCACCCTCCCTTTAAATTTCTAACTTCATGTACCAATAATTCGGTACCCGAAAACAAAGATATTTTCGTGATGAACCAAAGAGGCAAAACGCAGGTTGATGGAAAGACCTCTCTATCACTGTGGCGACAGAAATATTTAAAATAAATGTTTTAATTATGAAATTAAATATACCCATTACTTAGTACTTATAAATACGTACAAAACATTTGGAATTTCTAGCCACGCATGTTTTGGGTATTTCGATCGTTTAGTCAGAGCCCATGCCCGATTTCATTCTTACCTTAGGCAAATTTTCCTTATAAATCAAAATGGAGTATTTTCAAAATATTTTCATGACAATTTAAGAATTTATCTTTCAAGGGAAGTTAAACTACCTATTTTAAAGGTCTGATAAAAGTCACAATATTACAAGTTGGAAAAACCAAAATATTACCTCTCCGAGTCAAGAGGTCTACTACTACAAACTTATTTACCTAGATATGGAATTATTTCTCTTTTTGAAGTAAAAATTGAATTATTGAAGCAGTATTCCAAGCATTGCGAATATACAGTAAAGCAGACGACATTTTACATCAAATAAGGATAAATCTTGGACACATGGAAATGAGTCAATGGGGAAAAGAACAGGAAATGAATTATATTAATTTTGTAGAGATATTCTACAGGGCCGGTAGGCCCTTGTAGATATGACTTGATACCGTTTTGTAACGTTAAAGTAATATTCACCCGCTTTTGCTAATTTCCTATGGAGATTAACATGGGTTTTTCGTGATTTTTCCCCACCGATAACTTAAAAACTACAGCGAAGACACTTTTCGGAATTATCTTAAATTAACAATTAAGTATTCAGGGTGTGCTATCGGCCAGCTTGATCAAAACAATTAAGTCTAAGTATGTTAATTTTACTTAATTACAGAAGTACGGCTTTGACCATCGTGATTGGACATAATAATTAGCAAGATCTCTTGGAAAACTCAGTGTTACTACGTATCTGTAGTGTGGTGGTTATCACGTCCGCTTCACACGCGTAAGGTCCCAGGTTCGAGCCCTGGTAGATACATGTATTGACCATCGTGATTGGACATAAGAATTAGCTAGATCTCTTGGAAAACTCAGTGCTACCACGTATCTATGGTGTAGTGGTTATCACGCCCGCTTCACACGCGGAAGGTCCCAGGTTCGAGCCCTGGTAGATACATGTATTGACCATCGTGATTGGGCAAAAGAATTAGCTATATATCTTGGAAAACTCAGTATTACCACGTATCTATGGTGTAGTGGTTATCACGCCCGCTTCACACGCGGAAGGTCCCAGGTTTGAGCCCTGGTAGATACATGTGTTGACCATCGGGATTGGACATAAGCATTAGCTAGATCTCTTGGAAAACTCAGTGTAACTACGTATCTGTAGTGTGGTGGTTATCACGTCAGCTTCACACGCGGAAAGTCCCAGGTTCGAGCCCTGGTAGATACATGTATTGACCATCGTGATTGAACATAAGAATTAGCTAGATCTCTTGGAAAACTCAGTGCTACCACGTATCTATGGTGTAGTGGTTATCACGCCCGCTTCAAACGGGGGAAGACCCACGTTCGAGCCCAGGTAGATACATGTTTTAACCATCGTGATTGGACATAATAGTTAGCTAGATCTCTTGGAAAACTTAGACTTACCACGTGTCTGTGGTGTAGTGGTTATAATAAATACTTAACAATTATTTCACTTCACTTGGTTTAATAATGTGACATAGGTAGCTTACTTTTTCCCTATTTTTAAAACCATTAAACAAAGTAATATTCGAAGTTCAACAGATTGTCTAAAAAAGATGTTAAAAGCCACTGTAAATGGTGCTCAAATGCCTAATATTTCCTTAATACTTGCAAATAATCTAAGTAAATGGCGTGAATTGATCATAGAAATGGGGTTAAAGTACACCCTAAATGATGTCTTTTTTGGCACTGGAAAAAACAGCATATATGGTGTTTGAATGCACCATTATATTTTAGAGTGCAAATGTATGACGGTAATGCAAACATAATTATTCAAAATTTAATTACGTTAAGACTAAAGTGACAGATATTATATAAAAACGTCTTGGCTTGGACCAAGGCCGAAAAAACAAACGATATGTGTGAGGTTTATCAATTGACTGAAGTCTCAGATATTGAAATTTTTTTCTAGTTATTTTTATCCACTCAATCCTTAATCAATATTTAATTCAATCAACTGATTTTACTGTTAATCGATCTAGTCCCTCTAAATTAATTGAAAAAATTACATATCTACGCTTTTTCAAGAACAATTACATTTTCCGAAAACATTTTATCATGAATTTAATTATTTTGAAGGGATTTCGTGTCGATACTCACTAACTTGCGAGCACCTTGACCGACATAGTTTTAATTGTCGCTGGCTTGACAAATTTTCAAGTTTGCACCAAAAGAAGTTTATATCTGTTTTAAGTTGTTGATAAGACTGTCGTTTACAGTGAATGTCGTCTACTTAAGACAAAGCAACAAAGTTTATCCTGTGTGGTAAAGGGTAAAGATCACATAAACAGAAATACTTCTCAGTACTTGTTATATTCATTTCCCGCGGAAATAATATGGTTAAACACATCATTCATTACTAGTTATGCCAAGAAGGTCACATTTAACTCCGACACCCCCTCCCTTCCTCTATTTTCCCAATATATGGCATTTTATAATCACCAGTGGTTTCAGTGTATGGGTCATCTGAGCTGTCGCAACACACTCAGCCAATATTACCATAGACTGAGTTATGACCAAGAAATTCTTAAGTACGGAAATGAAAGTTCCAGTGCAACTTTACCATCATAGAGGCGACAATAGAAATATAGCATTTCGATATACGAAATTAAATGTATAAATTCGCATAACACCCTTGTTTGACATCCTCGATAAAATATTTACATTTTCCATTCGAGTTATGCCAAAGTTCGCTTGCTCTTTTTAGACATCCAGTAGAACATTTCAAATATTCAATACTGTACCCTCAACACGTACTCCATTCAAAATAATTAAATTCATGATAAAATGTTTCCGGAAAATGTAATTGTTCTTGAAAAAGCGTAGATATGTAATTTTTTCAATTAATTTAGAGGGACTAGATCGATTAACAGTAAAATCAGTTGATTGAATTAAATATTGATTAAGGATTGAGTGGATAAAAATAACTAGAAAAAAATTTCAATATCTGAAACTTCAGTCAATTGATAAACCTCACACATATCGTTTGTTTTTTCGGCCTTGGTCCAAGCCAAGACGTTTTTATATAATAACCTTTATGCGTTTGTGAAGGCCCAATTGTCTACGCTTCAGCTGTTTACCCTATATAAATTCACAAGTGGTTTGCAGTGTAATAACTATCGTCTCGTCTCACCTCAACAATATTCTTAGTTTGCCAACATGAGTTTTAACGTTGAATAACACCAAAGCTGATTTGTGGCTAGGCTCACTGAAAGTCTTGCGTACCATAAAAATAATGAAAACCCCTAGCTACTAACTTTACCATTAGCCCTTTCACTGGTCTTATTGCCACCATGCTATTTTCTTCTATTATAAAATCTAATCTTGATTATTTAAACGTGTATTTAACTTTCGGCTCACTCTGAACCGTTAGTGTTTCTTCATTACAGACACGAAACTCAAAACCTATACTTTACACTTTAGTTCACTAGGCCTATTACGGTTAATACTTGATTTAACCACCAGAGTGTAAGCCTTAGCGTTCTTCTCGTAATGACTGTAGCAAGGACTATTCTATATACAGATGTAGTATAGCTGAAGTAATATATAAACGCCATTTCAAATAATAATATTAAAAAATATGCTTGGAATATCAAAATGAAACAGAGATTTTAAGTTACAATACTACTAAAGGCATCGTAATTACGAAAAATATTTCCACATATTTACTTTATATTATGGAAAAAGGGAATATAAGGGTTCTGTATGATTTCCATACACATCGATACAAGGCACACTGCTAAGGCGACGCACTAGTGTAACAATGGACGGACACACACAGACAAAAACATAGACTGCTTTTTAACTCTTTCCGTATTAATTTGAGTTGAGAAACAAGAGTATCTTAAAAATTAAAATAAATATAATTAATATTATATATTTTCTTCGTTAGTTGTTCGCCTTATTGAGCGTTGCATCGTTTTGATAAAGAAAAATTAACTATTTTGAGAGACTTGACTAATATTTGCCTTTGAAATGAAGCATACGCCGGTTGCTTCGCCTTACTCAAATAGGTAGGAAATAAAGGTTTCGAATAGTAGCTATAGGTAAGAACAGCGCAATTGCTTGAACCTTTGGTGGAGGCCCCGCTATTGGGAGGCTAGACGTTTCTCGTAACCCTAGTCGATCGCCGCGTATGTCTTAACCTTAAGTATGATGATGATGGAGTAGAAGCCAGGTGTACAGACTGGTGTCCATGAGGGATGGACAAAAACCACAAGAGGGTGGTGATTAGAAGCCAGTGTGTACAGACTGGTGACCATGTGGGATAGACAAAGAGCAGATGATGTTGGTGATTATAGGCCAGTGTGTACAGACTGGTGTCCATGTGGGATGGACAAAGACCAGAGGTTGGTGGTGTTAGACAGGCAATGGAGTAATAGCCTGTAAGTGGAATACAATTTGCAAAATTTCCGGGAACTGCAAATGCGGTCCGGAAATTGAGAATTCCTTTGCTCCGATTCGCAAACTGCGAACGCGGTCACGTGGGTGTACCAACAGACAGACACACAGACAGACACACAGACATGTCGAAATTAGAACCTCTCCGTGACATATGTCACTCGGAGAGGTAAAAATTATCTCTAGAGCTATAAAATCCCTACATCGGCTATACTTTCCACTTTGGCAATCAGGGTCATAAACGTTCCAGCTGGGGCTAACAGTTCAAAGTTGAAAAACCCTTTTTACAGCGTGGGAACACAATATTTTTAAAAAGACACAGAAAGCAAAAGTAAAACTATTAACAGCTAGGGGCTAAGAGTTCAAAGTTGAAAATACTTTTTCAGCGTGGAAACCCAATACTTAAACAAGACACAGAAAGAAAAAGTAAAGCTATTACCAACGTAGCAAAAAAATCCTGTACTCGTTAAATTTGGCCAAAAGTTTATCAGAAGTTGATTACACGAAGTAAAGCTATCAGTACAATTTTCCTATATGTGGGATGGGAAAACTGGGAGAGCGATGTCGATACAAAATAAAATACGTGGGCAACATCGGACCGGTACGCGCAATCAGCTAGGAAATTAAGATCCTAAAAGATCTGCATTTTTCTGGTATTCAAGGTAACGTGCAAGAATTGGTAAGTTAAGCCTAACCATCCGCGTTCGGGAAATTTTTGAAAGAACTCTTGCTAAGAAATAGACCATTCCTTTAAGGGACCGTCCATAAACTACGTCACACTCTTATGGGGGGAGGGGGTTTCTAAAATTGTGACGGTCCGTGACAAGGGGGAGGGAGGGGTTCTTCTATGCGTGACGTCACATTTAGCATTGATTTTGTTACGAAGTCAGTAAGAGGCCGATTGGCTCTCTTATGTTATAGAAGAGGGAAAGACAACATTCCATAGTGCACCGTTACAATAATTTACCAAAATTGTTATTCCATCATCGCTTAAATAGTAGAAAATTTAAGCAATTTTCAACTATTTACACCTTTTTATAGCTAATTTAAATAACGCATTTAAAATAAAAAGCGTAATCTCTCTTGTGACTCTGTTTATTCGCCCCTATTATTTTTGAGTATGAATCAAATTCCCCTGCCGATTGAAATGGTTTAGTTTCTTTGGCAAATTTTCTAAATCTCAAGCTCGATTAGTCTGTTTTCGGTGACAGTGTCGAAACCTAAAAAGTGTGCCCCTTTAACTAAGCTTTATGGAACTTTGTTGAAGCTTATAAAAAGCAAATCCAGACATTAAAATTCTAAAGGTCAATCAGAGGGAAAAAGCTTAAAACGGAAGAGAACTTTGAATTTTCAGCCGAGCAAAATATTTCTGCGAGAGTGGCATATCACATAAGAAATTAATCAAATTAAATTTGTAAATTAAGACAAATCATAGTGCAGAGGGGGGGTTAAAGAAATGTGACGTGGTTTTTAGGGGAGGGGTCTGAGGAAAGCGTGACGAAGCGTGATCTGGGGGGACGGAGGGGTCAGAAAATGCTTTTTTCGCGTGACGTAGTTTATGGACGGTCCCTAATTACTAGGGCGGGACCGCCATCTTGGGGTATTCTCCCTCGCGTCACGAAGCAACGCCAAAAGCAGTTCGAGTACACTACACACAGAACGAGAGGCTAGTCAACTCGCAATGTCTCTTGCCGTGATTCTTGGCACCATAAAAATAACCCAAGTAGGCGGAACCTCCCGGGGCCCCCACGTGCTCTTTGCTTCTTTTCTGGAATTAATGGAACAGTCTATTGCTAATCAAAACGAGACCCTTTTTTCTGCTTGAAATATGTCAAAATGCGAAAGCTTCGACTAAGTCAAAAATATATAGGATATTATAGGACCTTTTATGAAATTATAGGATAATATAGGACTGATTCAAAAATATAGGAATTATAGGACCGGTGGGATCCTTGCAAGCTCTCAATAACCATTGACAAACTTATGGAACATATCTTATTAACTTATGACGTGACGAAACCCAGCAATGCATAGCTTCAATTGAAATAAATAGATAAACGGCACAGATCATGAAAGTATCATTCGCGACAACTTTAAGGAATAATAGCAAGGCTAAAGGCATGTAGTTTCTTTATAACTCACTCGAAACGTGAAAATAGTTCCGTTTCTTGCTAAGCAGCAGGAAATAGAAATAGAAATTAGAATTTAAACTTTAAAGCTCACACCTGACCTCTCGGTTAATTTGGAAAATAACTGTGATATATGATAGATTAAAGAACAAAATTGCAAAGATTTAATTTTTTTATTTTTTTAAAAATTAAAATTAAAGATTTGGCTCCCCTTCCTTTTTTTTGGGACGCGTCGCCTCGCAGTCGTTGTACGAGTGACCCACCACCCCACATTTGAAGCATTTTTTCAGCTTTTGCCGACGGGGTGGTGGGTCGATTTTCCTGCGGTCGGGCCGCTGGCGGACGGCTCGTTCGGGCCACTGGCGGATGGGTCGGTTGGGCGGCTGGCGCTCCGGGTTGGGCCGCTGGCGGATGGCTCGTTCGGGCCGCTGGCGGACGGCTCGTTCGGCTCCGCGTCCGGGGGGCAGGTCTCTGATTTGAAATGTACCGCTCCCCCGGACCTTCCTGCGTCCCTTGGTAAGTGGGCGGACATCGGCTACGGCAGGACCATCGGCTACGGCGAAGGGCCGGCGGTTACAGCGTAGTTGATTCCCCATGTTTAAGTTTTCGCAGCTAGTTAAGGAATGATATTTTTCGACAACCCTCTCTCTCTTTTTATAGTCGATTTCTCTCCCCCTAAAAAAACTGCACTGGTGAAGTAACAGTGCTAGCAGTGCTAGGCAACGCGGGTTTTTTTACTGTCAGCTTGAAACTCAGGTTGGGGGGTTAAAAGGCAAGATGTATTATATGGCAGAAGAAGATTAAAAGGCAGAAAAATTTATTTTGGAATTTTGGCCTGAGATTATACATATTTTAGGTTTTAAACGTGTATATTACAAGTATTTCCTAAGCCTAATTACTTTTAATATTGTAGCATTATATGCTAGGCAACGCGGGTTTTTTTTTACTGTCAGCTTGTCCCAACTAGGTAAGTTGAAACTCAGGTTGGGGGTTGAAAGACAAGATGTATCATATGGCAGAAGTAGATTAAAAGGCGGAAAAATATATTTTGGAATTTGGGCTTAAATGACACATCTTTTTGGTTTAGAAGGTGTATATTACAAGTTGAAAGGGTTCCTCCTCCTAAATCCAAATTAAAACTTTATATTTTAAAATCATTATAATACCCATCTTCCAGCTTAGTCTCTACTAAGCCCTTAATATTAAGCATGTAAAGGCCGCATAAGGGAAAGAACTGAAGTTGGACGTTTCACCAAATTCTTTCTCTTTCGAACGCTTCTGGGCATAAGTGCTTGTTATAAGTATGCATTGGCATAAGTCTATGTTGTAAACTCATAGAGGGGATAATCACTAAAACTATCTGCTCTTCTATTAAGGGTTTAATCATGCAGGGATGACCAACCCGCGGCCCGCGGGCCGCATGCGGCCCGCTGAGTTTTAAATTGCGGCCCGTCAACCTAATATGCAATTGAACGTTTTGTGGCCCGCGCTCCCCTTTTTAAAATTTTTATCACGATTGTCGAATGAATGCCACATTTTTTTAAGTTCTTGCTTTTACAAAAGATGAGTGGCCCTGAATAATTATTTTCCAAGCTTATTTATTGAAAATGGCTTCGTCATTCCGGAAAAGGAAGATAGGAGATGAAAATCGTACTTTTCAAGAGATATGGACTGAACAGTTTTATTTTGATTTGGTAAAAGACCAGCCAGTTTGCTTAATTTGCAAAGAAGGAGTTTCAGCACTGAAGGAGTACAATCTTAAGCGACATTACGAATCAAAGCATGCAGAGAAATATGGAAATATTAAGGGAGCATCTCGTACTAATATCATAACAGATTTAAAAACCAAACTTAAAAATGAGCAAAACTTCTTCAGTCGATCCAAATCAGAGTCGCATGCGTCTGTGAGAGCGAGCTTCAAAATAACTGAAATACTAGCAGAAATACATGTGCCCAGAGAAGAAAAATATCTTTAGTAAAATAATGGTGGAATTTATAAACGTCGAACGCAAAGAATTTAGTACAGGCGAAGGCAGGGCGTCGTGCGCAAACATCTGCTTTTTGCGCACGACACCCTGCCTTCGCCTGTACTAAATTGCGTTGCGTCCGACGTCTTTTTCGACCGACCATTACCAGGCGTGTTGAGGATTTGTCCTTGTCAATTGATCCAAATATCGACGTACTTATTAGTTCAATGCAGTGCCAGATCTCGCATTAATCAATGATTCATATTTTCAGCTTTGTTTTTCCTATTTATGTGATATTTCTGATAAGATAAAAATCTATTGGTATTTCTGTGTCATTATTTTTTTACTCCTTGTGATATCAATTTTCAATATTATTATAGTTTGCGGCCCGAGACATAGTTCCAATTTTGAAATTTGGCCCTCAAGCCCAAAAGGTTGGGCATCCCTGGTTTAATGATTACTTCGAGTAATCATTTTAGCACTATTAAAGGTAACGCGTCGAGAGTAAGTAAACCGTTCTCGACTGCTGGAGCCTTACAAGCGATGGGGCTCTAACTTCTAAGCCTCTAATCTGGCCAAGGCCATCAAGTTGCTTACAATTTTTAAATTAATTGAATGTCATAGACGTTACATTTTCGACTCAAAGTCAATTGAGTTCGACGCCCTTTTTGGAAAACCCTGTATATTTTTGAGAAAATGGTTTGTTTGTGTGTATATTTAGTCAAATTATATGAGTATTCGAGGCCGGAGCTGGGAGCAATTGTAGTATACATACTCCCAGGTCAGAGGTTGGGAATTTGCAGATGAGTCAAACTAGGTTATTGTGAGATATATGAAAAAATAACACCCCCACCACCAATAGGTGTTATTATGTTTCCAACGAGGAATGTCTGTTAAATTACATTAACCGGGCATAGTGTACGAATTTACTTTTTTTCTTTGGCAACCCTTCATTTCTACGTTCCCTGCACCGGTTTTTTTTCATATATATATATATATATTTGGCAGAAGTAGATTAAAAGGCGGAAAAATTTAATTTGGAATTTGGGCTTGAAATTACACATATTTTAGGTTTTAAAGGTGTATATTACAAGTATTTCATAAGCCTAATTACTTTTAATTTGTAATTATTGGAATTTGTTTTCTAACCAAATATTATTAATTATAGATCTATTTACAGCAAATGATTATCCATTTCCTAAAAAATATTGCAGCATTTTATTTGAACTTTGAACAAATATTAGTGTGGATAACGTTACATAGATAAGAGACCCATGTATTGTCCCTAGTTTAATTTTGCGTGTTTATTCTCTACTGGCCTCTCAAGTAGGCCACTACAAACGCTTAGTTCAGAGGCGCGTGTAATTGTACACGGTTCCGTTTTGCATGTTTATTTTCTAATGGCCTCTCAAGTAGGCCACTACCAACGCCTACTTGAGAGGCCCGACATGGAATTTCACCCGCCTCGCCTAAACCTAACCTAACCTAACCTGGTCTAATCTCGTTTGAACGTAAGGGCATATCTGTACTGGCCTCGCAATTAGGTTAAAGGCCAATGTATTATTCCAACATTTCGTTTTGCATGTTCATTCTGTATTGGCCTCGCAATTAGAAGGCCAGTGCATTACCCCATTTCATTTTTCCTGTTTATTCACGAAAGGCTAAGTATGCGCCTCTTTACACGGAAAAAGACAGTAATATAGCAATGTTTTGGAAAAGGCGGCAATTTATGGTTAGTCAGCAATATTTTGGAAAAGGCGGCAATTTATGGTTAGTCAGCAATATTTGGAAAAGGCGGAAATTTATGGTTAGTCAGCAATATTTTGGAAAAGGCGGCAATTTATGGTTAGTCGGCACAATGTAGCAATTCATACTATTTTCTCCATCATAGGTTCCGCTTTTCCTCGTAGGGGGAATACTACTATTTTTACTACCATCCTACTAAAAATTTTACCACTATGGAAAATGGCCTCTAAAATAGGAATGACCCTTGGAGACCGCTATACAAGCTATTCCCTCCAAAATTAAGGTTAGTAGCAAGTTTAATCACTAAATATAGGTTAATTATTAGAGGTATGTGGGTAGTGATTTTCCAATTTCGAATCGGGTTCGGGTAATCAAAAATATTGTTTTCCGGTATCGGGGCGGGTACCCGAATTTTTGTAGGTTATTCGGGTAATTAGAATTAGCCTAGTGGGTATTAAAATTAGGACCAAAAGTTATCGGGGTGGCTAACCAAAATGTTTCGGGTAAATATGGTTTAATAAATAGATACTTCCTCCTAAAATTCCCTCTAATACACTATTTGTAGTTATATCTCAATTCTACGTTCTTCAATGCATTGTCTTTCTTAAAGGGACTGCAAAGAAGGCATGGGCGGGTGGATAAATTTATTTTTGAAAGATGTCACACACATCACGTGATGCCAAAGTACAAAGACTCCTCATGGAGTAGAACTGGACAGCGCCAATTCCATGAAGTGGTAGTTTTCGAAATTAAACGAACTAAGCCTCTTTGAACCACGCCTGTCCTAGGTCACGTGCCTCTGACGTATTACAAATAATTTTTACCCACCCGCCCATACCTTCTTTAACTTTTGGTTCCACAATTCTCCTGCTTAACCGCTAGTCTTATTTAAACACAGAATTTTGGCGATGGGATAGGATTGGATTGCTGACGTGATAGGCCAAATTCTAGTTTGTCTCAAAAAGAAACTACCACGCGATCTTCAGCTTTCGTAGTGTTCGATCGATTTTTTGCTCTCCGCTTCTCTCGCTGTTTTGCTGTGCTCTTGACAGTTTCGTCAGAAGCAGATGAAAAAGGAGTCTCGGACGCTAGTTTCCACAATGTAGAGGGCAATGGGTTCCGCGTACGTCACAGCTCGGCCGAAAATGTAGTGGGATCGTTTGCCATAGAGGCGCTATCAGACAGAATAGCAGACGATGCTTTTGGTGGATTATATAAGGCACCAAAGACTGCTGCGAAAATGTTTTTGTAATAATGAACTAACAATGGCTACTGAGGTTCGTCTTAACCGTTCGCGACATAAATATGCACAATATAATTACTTTATTCAAACAGCTGTAACCGTTGGTGTTAAGAAAAAGGATAAGACTACATTTTGTAACTTTAAACCTACTAAATAGTCAAAGTACGTCCAAACTAGCAGAGAAACACATCAAAAGCCGGGTAAGCCAAGGCTTAATTAACAATTTTTGTCCACTGGAGTGATTTGACTCCGGTTTTCAAAATTTAAAAGCAACTTTTTAAAAGATGCCAAAACACAATGTTTTATATGTGTTTTAGGGCCAAAATATTCCGTGTTTCTTATGAATTAATTGACTGCTACAAGAGGTTGAAAAACTAAATCACTATCTCTTAAATTTTGGGTTTTAAAAGATCGTGAGTGATTTCTTTTCCGAACCTCTTGTAGCTATTAATTAAGTCAAGAAGAAATTTAGAAAAATTTGGCACTGAAACACATTTTAGTTTTTCAATAATGTACGTACGTTACTCGCTACTCTTGCCATTATCAATTTTAACTCTAATACTCGTTAAGCCTAGGCTTATTATAAGCAGACGATACGTATTTTTAAAGAGAGGCTCCAGACACGATTTCCCAGATCTCCTTTCGAGACTTTGCAGCCACGCTATTGGTTGGAAAATAAAGCTCAAATTTCCTAAGAGAGGTGGCACTGGCGTAATGATTTTATTAATAACCGTGACGTTCGCGGATCCCATTGCCCTATACATTATGGAAGCTAGCGTCCGAGACTCCTTTGTCATCTGCTCCTGGTGTTCCACTTTTTATTTTGTACACGACATCTAGATGGCGTTTGCAAAATATTACTCCATACGGAAAATTTGACGAGGGAGAAGCCACTCTGTAATAAAGTCTTTCTGAGGGTGTAAGATGGGAAGCGTATTACGCCGTTTAACGCGGAAATACACTCGGGATTACTTTTTACAGTTTTATTTCAATATTAGAACGGATTAAAGGCATATCTCCCGAATTTAGGGCATTTAAACCATCAAAAAGGTAATACCGAAGGAATACGCCAGTGCCTGATCCCTCGGGCGTCAAGTTCGTTTCTAGTTGACGAGGGGAAAGCCGCTCCGTAATAAAGTCTTTCTGAGGGTGTATGATGGGAAGCGTATTACCCTAGTTGCCTGATCCCTCGAATGCCGAGCGCGACTTTCGGGTTAGTAACCTCGTATTTTAAGCTGAAGATGACACTGAGAACAAACTAGGGGAGATTGGCGAGGCTCTGGAGATCGCGCGCGTTATCAGGGGTATCGTAAATTATGTACGTAGTTTATGATACTGAGAATAAACGAAGGAGAGATCTCTGGTCTAAACGCGCCAGATTTTACGGTAGACGGTAGACCGGGAGTCTTATATTGCGAACTGACGATGGCAATGGTCTAAGCCTTTGCTTAAGTGAATTTTCTACTTTGATTTAAATATTAATTTATGATTTTTGTCATCTACTGTCTTGTGACACTTGAAGTTCCGATTTAAAGTTATAAACAGATTCCCGATTAGTAAAATCAATTGTCGGTAAGTGTATACAAATGGCCAATTGATTTAAGTTCCTATATAGAAACTAGTTTAAATAAAACCAAAATTATCAAATCTTAAATGAATTTCCTACTTAGATTTAAATATCAATTTTTCAAGCTAAGTATAATTTTTGTAAACACTGCGATTAATTGTATTATTTACTAAACATAGTGATTAATGTTTAGAGCTCGGCATTATCTATCCATTATCCAGAAATTGGTGGATAACCGATTATTTATAAACAAAGTTGTGGATTATAATACAATTTAGCATATGAGTTATGTGGATAATTTTCGAGTATGGATGAAGATAAAATAACTTGGATAATGGATAGATAATGCCGGGCTCTAAACATTGTGATTAATGTAACATTAGTAAATATATCATTAATAATGATTTATTTACTAAACATTGTTATTAAGGCTTTAGAGCCGAATATCAAATCTTAACTGAATCTCCTACTTAGATTTAAATATCAATTTTTTAAGCTAAGTATAAGCCCTGAAAATTTAAAGACAAGTGTGTTAGAATCGATTATATCAAAAAATGGTTAAAAATGTTCTTAATTAATTAGTTTTATTAAAAAAATTAATTTAGTACTTTCACTCCCTTTTCAAGATTAAACGTATTGCTTAAACATTACGCTAAAAATCTTATAATTAAACAAAATTATAGTCCCTAAAGCCTAAAACACACCTATTTTGGGAAAAATCAGAAGAACCCTTGTGTTTCTACCAAGAGCACTTTACAATTATGACATTGGAAATTAATTTTTATTAAAATAATTTTAAACTCTAAAAGTTTGAATTCTTTTTAATATAATATAATAGTTTGTAACACACCTCTCATTAAAATTTTAGGACATTTAAGTATAAATTTTGTGGTCTAAGTGAGACCATTTTTGTTCGTAATATATTATTTTACTAATAGCTCCTTAGTGAGGAATTTTAGCTGGACCATTGCAAGCAAAACTCTGAGGCCATTGCCCAACGTTCAGTGAGCCGCTTCGTCACATTATCTTATTACAATATCACATATAATGATAAGTTTAACCACGGATATCCTGTTGAGATTGTTTTAAAGTTCCTAACTCTCGATTTTGAAGTTATATACTGTCTAGTGACACTTGAAGTTCCGATTTAATGTTATAAACAGACTAGGATCGTTAGCCAATATCGTAAATTAACCGATGTCAATATCAAAGCTTAACTGAAACACGGAAACCAATTTTTTTAACTCATTAATCTGAAATAAAAATATAATCTTTCATATTTAAAAAATATTCAGGTAGTATTTATTAAATATTAATTAAAAGACGTAGTAATTGTCTAGATTAGTAAAATCTATTATCGGTAGTAGTAAGTTACCACACTTTTAGGCATGCAAATTAGCCAACAATGATACAAATTTGCATAATTCAGAAATCTCACTTTTGACTATGCAAATTAGGATCTAAATTTGTATAATTCAGAGATCCGACCTTAAACATGTAAATGAACCGAAAATGATTATAATTTGCATAATTCAGAATCCCACGCCTGTCAATCAAATGCGAGTCACGTGTGAGTCACGTGTAGTGTTGTGACGTAGGTAAAATTTGTAAGATATATCAGCAACAGGGTTTGAAATGATATTAGTTCGGGACAAAACGTAAAGCTATAATGAACTGGGAAAAACTACGGCTCGAAACTTTTAAAGATTACCCCGTTAATAATATAAGACCGTCAGAGTTTGCGAAACATGGTTTTTATTATTTAAAGAAGGGCGACGCCGTTAAATGTTTTTATTGCGATATAACATTACATAGTTGGAAAGCTAATGATAAAGTAAATGAGGAGCATCGGAAATATTCCCCGGAATGTCCAATTGTGAAAGGGTTTTCGACATGCAACATACCCATACATTGTTCTATCGATGAGATAGGTAGAGATGTACCACCAACGGAGAAATATGTTTCAACTACAAGCAAATCCAAGACTGAAGAATATTGTAATAATCGATGTTGTACGCAGCGTGTTTACAGGTTGTAAAAGAAAATGTCTGTTTAGGTGGGTTATTACTTATCCTTCCCATAACTGTACTTGTAGGACTTATTTGTGGAATGTTATCTATGAACCCAGGAGTAGCGCTTCTTGGTTTTTATCCTGTACTCTTACCTATTTTAGATCAGAATTTTTTTAAAACAGGATTGTGTCAATGGTGTAAAAAACAAATCAAAGGATGAAATAAATTTTATAAAAACAATGTTTATTTGTATTGATTACATCACGATTAAATTCTGCGATAAATATTCCAAAAATTTGGAAATAAATTTAAAAAGTGTCTTTCCATCCGCTCCAAGTCTTGATGATAATAATAATCAATAGCGTCTTTTGAAAATACTTTAAAAGTGGGGTCATACGCTAATCTCAAGTTTCTATCTTCCAAAATACTTGGAAGATATGGAGATCTTGTAATGAGACTAAATTTATTTTTAAATTTTTCGAAAGTGAAAGTTAAATCCATTAAAGAATGATTATATTTATGCAATTCTTCAACAACTACGCTAATATATAATAACTTAAACAAATTAACAGTATAACTAACAGGTGTAATAATATATTTAATATGGGGGTTGTCATTGCATTGTCTGTTCTTTATAGTCAAACGAGTGTTGAATTCATACAAAAGTTTTATAATTGCAGTATTTAATACCGATTCAACACTCGCTTGATCGTGACACACATACCCTAAAACGTACGCTGCTCGATAACATTGATCAAGTTCATTAGGGTTGTATTTATGTAAACTTCCTAGTTTACATGCCGAACTACAAACGTAGCGTCCACAATCTCGGGTATTGATAGAGGTCCAATCTTTCCATCCATCATGTCGGTAGTAAGATATTTAACGATGTTGTTAGCGCACAAGTTTTTAAACATTTCGCGACGTACAAGTTGATTAATGACACGCTTCGATATTAGATTGTTTCCTTCAAACCTTTACGATTGTTCTCAATTTCGATCAAACATAATGTACCTAATCGAGGTATCGCGTTTGCACCTTCTGATTTAATACTAAAAGGTTTGCAACATACATAACTCGAAAACCGATGATTTATATTTTTACGCGATTCAATACCAAAAACGTTCTCCATTTTTGAGAATTTTATTTCCCCAAAAGGTGATGGTTCACTATCTCGTGAATTATAATTGACAGCGTTCTTTAAAAATAACTTCTTTCTGGGGTTAAATTCTGCGAAAATAATTCCAAAAACTTGGAAATGAATATAACAGTTTTTGTTCTATTTTTGCAACTCTAGGCGTGCATAATCAATAGCGTCTTTTGAAAATACTTTAAAAGTGGGGTCATATATTAAACCGATTTTATCTCTCAAAATTCTTGGAATATTTTTAGATTCTGTAAAGAGATTAAATTTTATTTTCATTTTTTCGAAAGTGAAAGTTAAATCCATTAACGAATGATTAAAGTTATGCAATTCTTCAATAACTACGTTAATATATAATAACTTTATCACATTAACAGTATAACTAATACGGGGATCACCATTAATATAATAGAAGTAATCATCATTGCCATTTTTATCCTTTATGATTAAACGAGTGTTAAATTCATACAAAAGTTTTATAATTGCTGTGTTTAATACCGATTCAACACTCGCTTGATCGTGACACACATACCCTAAAACGTACGCTGCTTGACTCGAATGTTGACATTGATCAAGTTCATGAGGGTAGTATTTATGTAAACGTCCTAGTTTACACTCCGTAGTCAAGATGTAACGTCCGCAATCCCTGGTGTCGATCGAGACTACATCTCTCCAAAAATCATATCGGTTACGAGATACTTTAACAATGTTGTTGGTCCACAAGTTTTTTAACATTTCACTGTGTACAAGTTGAGCAATAGCATACTTCGATATTCGATTGTTTCCTTCAAACTTTTACGATTGTCCTCAATTTCGATCAGGCATAACGTACCTAACCGAGGTATCGCGTTCGCAGCTTGTGATTTAATACAAAAAGCTTCGCCACACGCGTAACTCGAAAATCGATAATTTATATTGTTACTTGAACCAAAAACCATGTGATGCATGCATTCTCCAACCCCGGAATCCATTTTTTGAATTTTTATTTCACTAAAAGGTAAATGATGGTTCACTATCTTGCAAATCCTTACCAATCCCAATCTTCACCTTCAAGTTCTAGGAAAGATGGATTGGCATTTTGAAAATCTTCGTAAGATTTGTTAGTGGCATTCTTTGAAAAAATCACTTCAGACACGTTATCAATGGATACATTGTCACGAAAGTGACCGGTTTTACAAAAAGAGTATCGAACCTTAAAAAATGTATCCCTAAATCTAGACAGTGTATTTGATAAGGATGATTTAGAGTAATTGCCGAACCGTAAAGAATCGATTACAACACTAATATATAACAGCTTCAAGAAATTTGAGCTGAAGCTGTTAGATGTTGCGTAATTCTTGCGAAATGGGTTTTTATACGTCAGCGTAGAGTTGCATTCGTAAATGATTTTAACAATCGCCGTGTTAATTACTGCTTGAACAGCCTCACTGTCGTGACAAACGTATCCCAGAACGTAGGCCGCCTCTTTTCGATGTTGACAACGCCAGTTTTGTTTGTTATAGTACTTATGAATCCGACCTAGTTTACACTCCGTTGTAGGGATGTAAATACCACAATCAACCGTATCGATTTGACATAATGAGTCAACTGTACAGAAAGTGACCCAAGATAGTTCTACAACATAACTCTCCCGCTTGTTTTTCAAAATTTCTTCGCAAACGAGTTTTCTAATCACTGTGTGAGTTATTTTATACTTTCGCGCAAATTTCTGACGATTGTCTTCAATTTCGATTAGACATAACGTCCCTAACCGAGGTACGTTATTTTACAATCATGTTCAATAATATTTTTTCATTAAAATTGTACGAATAAATTTCTCTCATTTTTTGGGGAAGCTACACAAATAATAGTTTGGTTCCTCTTCACTGTCCCAGTATGAACACTCTTTTGTTGACGTTGAGCTTTGTAACAAAACTGGTTACAATTGATACAAAAAAACTATTGTCCAGAATCGCGTAAGCGTTTTCAATATTGGTGATTAAAACTTTACCGTATTGTTTATAAATGGCTTTTTAAATTTTCAAAATTTTGTAACGCAGTAATGAATTTCACCACCAATAGATGAGAAACTAGCAATTCGTCTTTTTTTTCATTCACAAAAAGCAGTTTAGAATCCTGACCACTCTGTCCTCAGTTTGGCCTGTGTAATTTAATCCGATTGTTTTCATTCAAGTCTGTGAAAAGTAATATACTTTATAAGAAACCACGCAACGTTTTGAGGGCCTCTTAAATTCATCCATTTATAATATGACCCTTCTTAAACGCCTGATAATATTTTTCATAGGGACGCTCATTAATATGGACCCTTCTTTAAAATCGTTAATACATAAAAAACCAACAGTTAAATATTTTTTCTAAGAAAACCAGGGATGACCTCGACGCTCATTACAAATTCCTAACTAGACTTCTTAAGCTAACAACCTTGAAAATTCATATATAAACTGAACGGATTTCAAAGTTTCACATCATAACGCAAAAAACTTTAATTATAATCCAAAAAACTACTAAATGTGTCCAGCAAAATCTTTTGACTCAAACGCTGTTCAACCGGTTGAGGAATTGTAAGTTATTTTAGCTAGCAAGTTAAAATTATTTTTAATACCGGATCTATTTTATATAGCGCTTACCCCAACTCTGGGATATCGATGATGAATTGGAAGTAGAACCAATCATCATCCACGAGGAGCATGATATCCCAGATGGATGGAGGAGGAAATAAACGAATTAATCGCGAGTATTGATATGTTCGCCGAAGCGGACGACCCGGATGTGGTCTCTACCGAATCATCCTCGGATGAAGAAACGTAAGGTTTTAAATAAGTTTGAGGAATTGTAAGATACCTAACAAGAAATTTTTAAAACAGCGAAAGCGAAGAACTTTACAACGCAATGATTCAAGAATACCCATGCATGCAAATTGATTTAAAGTAAAGCAAAAAAATTATTATCTAAAAATTAATAAACTAATACATGTTTTTACAGTCTTAAATATCCCTATCCTACATTGTGTTCTTGTTGTTTTTCCACCGAATTTAATTCTCATGTCATTTTTCGTACTATGAATCCCGCTATATTTTATACTTTTGCGCTACTCCTAATTGCCCTCTTTTCCGAACTATCATCTGCCTTACCTGGGATCAGTCTAATTTCTATCCAATTAACATTTTCCTAGACACCTATTTCCTTTCTAAATATAAAGCATACCGACTTCCCCTATACGAAAAAGATCTACAAATTGACTTAAAGTAAGTTGGAAATGAGTCTTATTGTATATAAAAAACTAATTTTAACCTATTTTTATAGTTCTACCTACGATATTCCTACTCGCTGCCCTAATTGTTATTGCCGTACTCCAAACCACTACACTATCAGGGAAACTGTCTGCGTTCCGGAACGACGTACAACTGTCTACAAGCTCTACTTCTGTCCTATTCGAGAGTGTCCTTTATACCAACATCTCATCTGCTTCTCCTATCATCAAAAATATTATCCTGTTCATATTTTAAATAATTCTCATTTCTGTTTTCTTATTGATCGTAGACGCTTACCTAAATTATTATCTCAAATTAATTCTCAATAAAAATATATATATTATAACGAAACTTGTCTCTTATCTTTTTATATTAAGCTTAAACACTCTATAAGAATCCCCTCTCTTAAACAACCGTAGTGCCAAACATTTCTTAAAAAGTAGTTAACCTTGACAACGCCCAATAATAATTCTTTTGAAATAGTAGATATCTCGGGGAAAACTTTATCATTTTCTTTTAACGCTTCATCCGAGAAAGTCTTTTAAAAAACATGGGTCTCCCAGAAGATAATCCTCAGCCGCAGTTACAGGAGATGGACTCTCTGTAAGCTAAAAGTTTACTAGTTGTTTTTAAGCTTCTAGTTTCTTAAGAGTGTTTTTTATAGAACCCAAGTACCGTTAGAAATTACCGCAGCTTTAGCGGTAGAAAGGGCATCTGCAGGGTAAGTGATATTTGTACCATTAAAAAGTATAGTTAAGTAAAAGTAGCTATGTATTTTAGAATCTTCGAAACTCATTCATACGCATTCGTACCGTGTTGCGTTTGTAAAGGAAGAGAGGTGTCTGAAATCGATAGAAATATTTCAAAGGCTTTCTATTGTAGAACTCTATCCTGTCCCCGCTATAATAAGATAGTGGGTATTTGCTTCCCCGTTTTTATGGTTAATATTCATTACCCCTGTCGCGGCCATCCCGATGATTTTAATACGGCATTTATGGAAATTTTGATTATCCTTTAAATGTTTAACTCTTTTTCTAAAAAAAATATTAACTTTTTCCAAATATATACCATTTATTATTGTTGTATTTTAATTTTACATGTTATTAAAAGATTTTTTAAAATTCAATTAAACAGTACGAAATCATTTGTTGAATGCTTAAAACACATTGAATATTTTGAGGATTACGTAAATTATTTTCGAAAGATTTTAACAGATCGGTTAAATTTAACGTGCTGCAAAATGCGTGTAAGGTAGTTTTATACTCGCGTTTAACATCCAATAGTTTTTTTTCAAAATCACCCAAAAGAATTCGAAAGGTGAGTAGCATATTTTTTATGAAAATTCTTTGATTAATAATAAAGTTAATATGGGTTGAAATAAACCCGTTCATGGGGTCTTGCATAATAAGCGCAAATACTTCGGGTTTAATTGTTACTGGAACGCTTTCGTCATACGTAAAGACAAGACCCAAATTCGTAATAGATATATAGATGTTCTGACAACGAAAAATTCAATTGACGATTTCTGCATACAGGCCGCGAATTCAGATTTACGTTTGTTCAAGATGTACCATATTTTATACGGTATTAAAATAAAGTTTCCACTTTCAACAATAACTGTTGGTTCTACGTCTCTTCCCCGCGGACAAACAGTTACCGTTACACCGCTTTTTGTTAAGTGTAAGTTCAAATCGCGAAACATAGCCATATTTTTATAAAAATAGTATTACTCACAACACATCACGGGTATTTTTATTCAGGAACGAGCAGTGCAGTTTCAAACATTTACTTTCGATTGACTTTCCTAACAAAAACTCGGGGTCTTTTTATAGTAAAATATCTCCACTTAAAAATTCCATAATATTACCCTTAAGCGATAGAAATTCTTATACCTGATAATTACGAGAAAATAAAAACCTTGGGAGAATTCACACGTGATTTTTGAATGTATAATTTAACCCTTCGACCTTTTTCCAAAAATATCATCCATTTTAAGATCGGAGCACCTTTCCCCCGAAAAATCCCTGTTTAAATTCCCACACTTTTTCGTTTTTTATAAAACCATTAAATACCAATTAAAGCTTTCCATCTGTGTAGGACGTGTATTGGAAAGCGTCTTTAGCCTTCTACATAAACTCCACCCAAATCGAAGCAAAAAATACTTCTCGGTAATTACACCCAGGTGCATCGTATAAAAAAGCAATTATTTTTTGATACAATGTAATTTAAAAAATATATTTTGTAACCTAGGGGAATTCAGGTGTTCCAATCGTATATCTAATATCATTAAAAAGTATACCCGCAGCCAGATAAAAAAAGCAATTATTTTTGATACATTGTAATACAAAAAATATATTTTACAACCTAAAAGTATCATTAAGTATAATTAACGACTAGAATTCTCGGTAAATTACTTTTAAAAAATATATTTGATAACCTAGGGGTATCCAGGTGTTTGAAATCGTATATCTACCCATCATTAAAAAGTATACCCGCAGCCAGCAATTATTTTTGTTACATTGTATATACCTAGGGTATCATTAAGTATCATTAACGACGAGAATTCAAAATATATTTTATAATCAAGAGGTATCATTAAGTATCATTAACGACGAGAATTCAAAATATATTTTATAACCAAGAGGTATCATTAAGTATCATTAACGACGAGAATTCAAAATATATTTTTATAACCAAGAGGTATCGTATAATTATCCATGAGAATTCTAACTTTTAAAAATTTTATAGAGGCTATAATTATCTACGAGAATTCCTATCGTAATTATTACTGGGAAAAAAATATTTTTAACCGTATAATTAAGCGTTCCCCGCGCGCTAGCGCGCGGGGACGCCGTGTGTCACCCCCCTCCCCCGGGGGCGGCAGGGGACGGTGTATATAAACTCTCGGGATTTTCGGATATTTCATTCGTTCTTCACTCGACGTTCGTTATGGCATCTTCACTCGGTAAGCGAAAACTTAATATATCTGATGATGAGGAGGAAATAGATATTTTTGAGCAAATTAAAAACGTTAAAGAGGAAAATACTATCGAAAAAACCGGCATTGTCCCTCGATACGATATTAAACGAGGTTTAGCTAGTTACGTGACTTCATTACCAGCGTCGCGTGACGATTTTTATTTCGATATTCAAATATACAAGTACGAGGATATAAAAGATAGAGATAATAAAGATATTTGGCAATGCGATGGAAGAAGATTAAGATTTGTCGCGTCTAAAGATAGCGTCGAATGTAAACAAATTCGATCTATCGTGAACAAGATCGCCAAGCATATCATCGATAATCCCGACAAGATCACGAAAAATTATTCGTTTTTTAACAAAAACGAATAATTAATCAATATGGAATCCCAATATCTATTACTCGTATATCTATTAACGTATCTATATATACTATATACCCAATATATCAATTACTACTACTATTTAACATAAAAAAAGAAGACAATTATTACATGGTGGATGGGATGGATATGAGACTCGAAGTTAATAGATTATCAACGTTCAAGATATGGTCTGTCGAAGGTATTAGCGTGGATGACATGGCAGCTAGCGGTTTTTATTGCATTAGTCCTAAAACCGTTCGTTGTTTTTCTTGCCTTACCGCCTTGACTGGATGGAGAGCCGACAATCATCCAATGGCTGTTCATGGCTACGAACAACCGTTATGCAGATTTGTTTTTCGGTCAGGAATGAGGTGTGGAAACGTCCCATCGCTGGACGTAATTTTTTCGAGGAAATTGAAAGGGACTACTCGGGACCGGAAAATCATCCCACCAGAAAACAACTAGCACCTTGCCCACACATGTTACAACACAGAGTCGAAATCGATTTAAAAGAAAAAGAAGAAAAACGAAAAAAAAATATATAAAACTCTAAACAATTTGATAAACTTACTCATTTAAAGATGAGTAGTTCGAGCGATTCCGAAAATGAAGAACCGCTAAATTTAAGTGTTAAAGCTAATCCTAAACAATTTTATACTTGCGAAAAAATATTAGATAAAAAATCTCGAAAATACAAATGTAATCAAGTAGAATGTAAAATTAAATTTAAAAATTTAGAACGTATTAAATTAACCGAAGTAAACGAAACGTTTGTTAGTATAATTAATTCCATACTCTTTGAATTATTACGCAACCAGCAAGGATATAATAGAGTTAGATTTTGTATTCGTTCGGATGAGTTGGATAGTCCGATAAATTTAAGGTTTATGAATATTAATGAATTAACGGCTGAAAGAGTAATAGGAGCTATAAGTCAAGTTGCGCAATCAAATCGAAATTTCCATTTACAAAGCTCTTTAGTTTTTGACGTTATTTTTTTACATTGCGACGTACCCGTTGGACGTCGATCAAAATCATTAAAAAATAGAAATATAGTAATTTTGGATACGTTTATAAAAACGAGTCCAAATTATATTTACATTGACAATACCGATAACTTATGTTTTGGAAGAGCTTTGGTGATAGGAATTTATTTGGCTGATAAGAGATTCGAAAAGAATACGAATGAAAAGTATCAAACAACGAACGAGTCAATTAATTATTTTAGAAAGATAAAAAAATGTAATCACCCCCTCCAAAAAGAAAAAGCGGAGCAATTATATAAAAACGCTAATATTTCTCCGGATACCGTTAATTTATTAGATATTCAAAATTTTCAAACTTACTTAAACGAATATCAAATTATTATATTCAGAGCTGATAATTTAGAAAAATATTTTGTCGGACCTTTCAAGGAAAAACAAATTTTTCTATTGTTAGTTAATGATCACGTGCATGTAGTTAAGGAATTGCATACAATGTTTGGCGGTATATCTTATTGTTCTAAATGTTTAAAAGTATTTCACGGAACTAATCAAAAGAATAATCACTTTTGCGAAACTCGAGTTAAATGTAGTAGATGTAGAACTTTAAATGTATTCCACGAAGATAAACTAATTAAACCTGTTAAATGTCGAAAATGCCATCGTTATTTTAAAGGAGAAGAATGTTTGAATTTTCATATATCTAACGGAACGTGCGATAACTTTAAAAGGTGTTTAAAATGCGGACTAGAACTGAAAGAAAAACACTCTTGCTCGAAACCATGTAAAAACTGTTTACGCGTACACGAGAGGAACCGTTGTTACGTTATGCCTCTTTCGAGAACGTACGAAAAAACCAGATATTGTTATTTCGATACCGAATCAATCGTTAAAAATAACGAACACGTCCCTGTCTTACTCGTAAGCGCTATGCAAGAAAATGAAGGGAACAATTACGAGTACGAGATATTTCGGGGGTTCGACTGCGTCGATAAATTTCTAAATTATTTATTCCGGACGAAAGAAATGGTTTTCCAACACGCGACAAAACGGCTTAAAGCAACTAAACCGGTTTTTGAAAATATTACGTTGTTAGCCCATAACAGTAAAGGTTTCGATTCGTTCTTTATTCTTCGTGGGTTATTAAAATTGAACATCATACCGGATATTGTTTTTGACGGAAGCAAAATGTTGGCCATTTTTTTGAAAAATCAAAAAATGAAATTTATCGACTCTTTCAATTTCGTCTCGCAACCATTAAGATCGTTCCCCGCGACGTTTTCTTTGGGCGAAAATAGAAAAGAATTTTTCCCTTACATATTCCACACCGAAGAAACTTTGGATTATGTCGGTCCACTACCGCCGAAAGAGTATTTTCAACCGGAACATATGAAAGAAAAAGATTATAAAGATTTTCTCGAATGGTACGCGACGAAATCGAGACAATCGGTCTATAATTTACGCGAAGAACTGGAATATTATACTATCATGGATGTTAAGGTTTTACAACAGGGTATGGATAAATTTAGACAATTGTTCGAGAAGGAAACTGGTTTCGATGTTTTAAATATGAACGCTTTAACCATAGCGGGGGCCTGCACGAATATTTTCCTTCATAAATACTTGGAAGAATTTACGCTCGGAGTAGTACCGTGTAACGGCTACAGGAATAACTACAATCAAAGCAAATCTGCTTTAAAATGGTTGGCGTGGGAAGAAAAAGAACGCGGAATAAAAATTCAATCGGTTCTCTCGTTGGAAGGGGAAAAAAGATTGGACGATACCCGGTAGATGGTTATTCTTCTCAACCCGAAATAATATTTCAATTTGACGGAGATTTTATTCACGGATGTCCGAAACATACGAAAGGAGGCGAATGGAATCCGTTATTGCAAGATACGTTTAAAAATTTATACGAGAGAACTCTGGATCGAGATGATGATATCATGTGTAATGCACCGAACGCTGAATATGTTAGAATATGGAGTTGCGAGTTTGACGAAATGTTGAAAAACAGAATCGAGGTAAGAAAGTTTTGCGATTCGTTACACTTTCGAGATCCGATAGGACCAAGATCGGCATTATACGGTGGTCGTACTGAATGCTTCAGGCTGTATCATAAAACCAAACCAAACGAAAAAATTCTATATTACGATGTTTGTAGTTTGTACCCCTTTGTATGTAAAAACAGAGACTATCCTAAAAATCACCCGGAGATTATTACGAGAGATTTTTCATTCGATTTGAATCATTACTTTGGGGTAATGTCTTGTAAAATATTAGCTCCGAAAGACGCTTACATACCGGCATTACCAATTCGAACCAGAAAAAAACTATTTTTCGCTTTGTGTCGTACTTGCGTGGAAAACGATATACAAACAGCCTGCGCGCATAACGACTCCGAGCGAGCTTTCGAAGGGATTTGGCCCACCCCAGAAATATACATGGCGGTCGAAACCGGTTACGTTATATTGGAAATCTTCGAGGTTCACCATTACCCCGAAAGGTACACCTATATCAAGGATAAAGATCCTGGTTTTTTCGGCAGTTACATTAATACATTTTTGAAACTAAAAATCCAAAACTCTGGCTGGCCTCGCAACGTTACCACCGACGAGGAAAAAACGGAATATTTAAGACTAATTAAAGAACGAGAAGATATCGAGATTAGACCCGAAGATGTAACAAACAATTCAGCTCTACGCGCGTTGGCGAAATTAGCTTTAAACTCGTTATGGGGTCGACATTGTTTAAACAACGATAAACCAAAATCGGTTTTCGTCAAGGATTATCAAGATTTCATTAAAATTATAATGGATCCGACATTGGAATTAACGGATATGCGGCCAATTAACGACGATGACGTTTGTTTAATGACCTACAAATTCAAAAAAGATTTTTGCCCGACATATTACAAAGGATCGGCAGTGTTGGGGAGTTTCGTTAGTTCGTACGGTCGGATCGAATTATTTCGAACTCTGAATAAATTAAAAGAAAGGGTTTTGTACTGCGATACGGATAGTATTATATTTATTCACAAAGAAAGTGACGAATTTCTTCCACCCGTCGGACAATTTATGGGTGATTGGACCGACGAAGTTCCAAATGGGTATATATCGGAATTCGTTACTTCGGGTCCGAAATCGTACAGTTACAAAACAAATACCGGGCATTGCGTTACGAAAATGAAAGGAATTTCGTTAAACAGGAAAAACGAACAGATAATTAACTTTGATTCGATCAAATCGGCTTTAGACACTCCGGGAACTAGTTACACTTTGGAAATCCCCTTTAACGTTGTGCGTGACAAAGCTCGCGCGAAACTACTTTTAGGAAATCTGAAAAAAAGTTTCGGCGTGACTTTTAATAAGAGAATAATCGCGGACAATTTTTTAACATATCCGTTTGGATACTCGTTAAAGCAAGATGCATCGTGAAAGTCTACGTTTAAAATCATTCAATGGTCATTGGACTTCCAATTCGTCGGAGTTGGAAGTTATCCCCGCGGAACTAGCAGCGTCGGGTCTCTTTTACTTGAACGACGGTTTAAAAACCATGTGTTTCAGCTGTCATAACTTATTCGATTGGGGAGGATCGAATGAGACTAATCCTCACGAAGTGCATCAAAAACAAGCTCCATTTTGTAATTATATTCTCGGACTCGATATTACTAACGTGAGTCTGGCTGATGAAGAAGGGGAAAAGAGAAGATTAAAGGAAGAAATCGTGGAATATTTTGACGAATCCATCAAAACGTTTACGTCTAGTTTCGTCGATTTAATTCTCGAATCGTCGATAGATGCTTTCAACACGGAATTTCAACTCTAAAAGAAAAAAAGTGACTTTCGACGATATCCCCGTGGTTTTTATTATTCCGTACGAAGATCGCGTTAATTGGAGAGAAATAAACAAACTCCAATTTCAAAAACGGATTGACGATTTTAATAAACTTTTTGAGAAATGTTTGATGCTTGTAGAATAAAATTCCAAGCCCCCATGCAAATTTTACTGGCCGGTAGTACTATGGCTGGTAAAACGACGTGGATATTTAACCTTTTGAAACACGCCCATTGTTTGATCGAACCACCTCCGGACAGGATAGTGTACTGTTATAAAGAATATCAACCGAAATTTGACATTGCGAAAAAAGAAATTAAAAACATTGAATTTTTGGAAGGACTCCCCCCAGATGATTCTTCCTTTTGGGATGAAAGTATTAATAATTTTCTAATAATAGATGATCTGGCATTCTCTTGTTATAATAGTTCCCATATCGCTAATATATTTTGCGTCGGCTCTCATCATAAAAATTTATCCGTCGCTCTTTTAACTCAAAATCTTTTTGGTCAAGGTAAAGAGAGTCGAACCATTAGTCTTAACTCTTCGTACATAATTGTTTTTAAAAATCCGCGAGACGGGTCTCAAATAACTTACTTGAGCAGACAAATATTTCCGAATAATAAAAACCTCGTAACTAGAGCGTATGATTTTGTTACCAAGGGTACTCCCTATTCTTACTTGTGTATCGATTTAAAACAAAACATTCACGATGATTTGCGTTTAAGAACAAATATTTTTCCGCATGAAGGAAATATGATTATTGTATGCGATGACAAATAAAATTTGTATATAAAACTATTTATCGTTTCCGTATGTCTTTTATTTCGCGTTGGAACGTTCGAGGAGTTGGAATGGTTAAGAGAAAGCGTAAATCGAGTTTGTTAAAAAAAGTATTAAAAAGAAATTTTAAACGAAAAATTCGAAAGAGAGGACGTCATCCGTTACACAGACATTTACCATTTTTTCGTGGATTGGTACGCGCCAGTCAAAGTGGCGGAGGAAAATTAACCAAGGTACTGAAAAAAGCCAAGCAAAGTCAAATCAAAGCCGTTCACAACACGTTTTATAATTTGTTAAAGGGAAATATTCCTTTACCCGAAAAGGATAGAATTTATATTAAAAAACATCGAGTATATATAAGAAAAATCGCTAATAAAAGAGGTCTGGCTAAAAACAAACGGAAACTTCTTATAAAACAGGCGGGAGGATTTTTACCCGGGTTAATAGCTGCTTTGGTACCGACCTTGATATCTACCATCACTTCATTAGCGAGATGAAACGAATGGTATTACTACCCGAATCCGCTGTTTTATCGGGAGCTGAAAAAGAAGCGACAGAGTTGGATCGTGAAATGAGTCGGATTTTAAAACAAAACACCTCTTCGGAGGATAAACTTCGACATTATTTATTAACTTTACAAAAGTATTTGACTATGAAGAGCCTGATAGAACCTCCTAACGTCAACGTTGCAAATATTCCACCAGTTTTCCAAGTTCAACAACAACAACAACCCGTTCAACCACCGCAATTTCTAACACCTAATCCGTTTTCAGTATTGCAACAGCCTCCTTCGCAACAACAATCACCTCAAGGGACCCCCCTGGCCCTCTCAAGGTCAACACCGAGGTCACCCTCGAGGGTGCCCTCGACGATTAAGAAGTCATTCCCACGACCTAAACTCACGTCGACTCCGAAAACGAAGAGACATCGACGATATACCAGAGGTGTACCGGAGGCGGAGGAGGGTGATGATGGTGATGATGGTGACGGTCATCCTTATCGCCCGAGACGTCTCCTTACTGGTATGAAATTGCGAAAAGTCAAAACACCGATAAAATGGTCTAAATGAAAATGTACCAATTTTTTTAAAATAAAAAATATTTTATTTCATTTTTTCTCTTGATTCAATAAATGTATACACATATTTAACATAATAATCACGTCGTTGTAAGGTTTATCTTTCACGTCGTACAATTCTCGTATTATTTCATTAAAAGAAAATCCGTGACACAAACTTGTTAAAACAAAAATAACGTGTCCCCCGCATGTAAATGAACTATTCGGTTGTATTTGACAATTATTGTAATACCAATTGGAAGCGTAGCTTGATAGATTAAAACCGTAATAACTAGGGTCTTTACCGTACGAGCAAAAGAAATAACCGTTATCGTTAGTATCGATATAGACTCCTAACCAATGCAATCCTTCGTTTGAGGATGGTTCCGAATTGACTACGAAACAATAGGGTTTCCGTTCTGGTGGGTCGGGTAAAATATCTTTCGGGAACACTCCTATGAAGTAGGGTCTCGTTCGAGGATCTGTGCTTAAAAAAAGGTTTAATTCTTCCGTGTTCATTTAGCAACTTTTTGTAATTCCGGCTCGTAGAATGATCCTTTTATTATTTCGTCGTTTTCGTCTTTTATTATGTAAGCAGTTGGAGTACGTAGTAGTACTTTATGCACGACAAAAATTTCATTCGTCCAATATCCAGTGTATCCTTTACCAAAAGCGCCTTTGTCGGACGTAATTCTCACCAAATCACCCTTGCGTAATTTTGGCTTGTTGCTTGTACGTTTCTTCTTGTAGTATAATCGTTTCCATATTAAATGTTCGTTATTTATATTTACGTTTTTCGGAGCTATACCGATTGTTGAATGAACAGTGGCGTTATATCCATTTACAATTTTTTGTAAATGTTTCGTGTAATTATAATTGTTATTTCTCGTCATTAATCGAAACATTCGCGTTTTCAATGTTCTATTCCATCTTTCTATCATGGCGCATTTTAAATTACCGTAACTAGCGTACCAATGGATATCCTTACTTTTAAGATAGGCTTGCACTTTTTTGTTTTTAAACTCGCTTCCTTCGTCAGAATTTAACCTCGAAGGTGTACGTTGCTTAAAGATTGTACCGAGAGCTTTTATAATTTCTTTCGCCCCCTTTGTTTTTAACGGTAAAGCCCACGCGTATCTCGACAAGACGTCAATGACGGTTAGAATATAACGATATTTGTTATTGTATTTGGATAATTGGGGTAAATCGATTAAATCGCATTGGAAAACCTCGTTCATACTAGTGACGTACGTTTGATTTCTAGGATATATTTTTCTTCTGGGTTTATGTTTCGTATACGCGGGCTGGGAAATCAACCATTGTTCGATATCTTCCTTTGATACATTTGGTAGAGCTTTTTGTAATTTTCTCACCGATCCTAAACTCGCGGGATGTTGCGGATCGTAATATATATTTTCGATTTTACGCGCTATTCGTTTACTAACCATCTTTGAAGGTATTTGGGAAATAAAGAAAAAAACCATCTGTGAATAAGCTTTTTATTTATCAAACGTAATTGTAAAAAACATCTCTTTTCAATTCCGTTACATTGTCGGTAATAATAAGAAATAATTGATCCAAATTTTCGTTCTTCTCTCCAAATCGTTTTTCAAACTCATTCTTCAGGTTCGTCTTATTTAACATCGATATCGCTTGTAGGATATTCAAGTCAGTATTCGAATTTGAGGTGCAGGATACGTGGTGTTCGATTTCGCCTTGGCAATTAAGATTACCGCAGCAGTTGGTCTTTTCCAGTAAATTTTCGGTAATGTCTCGCAAAATCATTGTTCTGAATAATTCCTTGGTATTGGCTTTTATTTCCAATTGCCGGTCCAATTCCGGTTTTATTTGTTTCAATCGATTCCACGTGGTTTTATTTAAACAAAATCCTTTACACGTAGCCATCCACAGTAAATCGTAACGATGAATATTCGAATTTTCGCATACGTATTGTCGAATGTCGATATACTTTGTTCCGGTTCCAGATACGTAACCTTCAACTTGAAAATTTTCCGGTAGGGTACTGTGGAAGCGGGGTAAGACGTCTTGGAAAAACAAGTTTATATAATCCACCAGCAACCATAAGTTTTGATATACTTTGTTACTAATTGTAACCATATACTCCGTTCTCGCATTATCGGAAATGGAAATAATTAGATCATCGCCAGCTTCGGCTATCTCGATAGTTTGTTTATCGGAGAGATTGTACTGTTGTTGTTTCATGATTTTCACGCGATCATTTGACGCTAATTCGTTGAAGACGTTTAATTTTATATTTCTTTCAACACCTTTTTAATTTCCTTAAAATCCCAACAATTACCGACGATAGTTACGTGTCTTTTGTTATTTCTAACTGTTACGAGAAGATTATTATCTTTTCGAGTTGGTAAATAAACGTACTCGTCCATACTCTCACTCTAGTTTGTACAAAACGTTACGATCCCTCGTTATTAATAACTCGTTTTCGAACTCGGCGTATACTATGGCTGTTACCGCAAACGTGAGTGCTTTTTAAAACGTATAGTCAACCTTAAACTACCGTGTTTTTCTAAAGAACAATGCTCGGCACTAGCCTGCTCTTCCGGAGTAAAGTCAACAGCGTATAAAGTGTTACCTCTAGGATAATCAAAAAGACTAATGTAGTTTCCTTTATTTTTCCCATACATATCTAGAGCCGTAAATAAGGAAGCGTATTCCCTACAGTAATGATCGTGAGTAAAATCCGGTGTGAAAGGTTGATCTGGATAATTTTTATTCCCTACTGTAACTGATAAAAAGTTCAAATCTAGGTGTTCGAAATAAAATGGATTTTGAGATATACGCCCATTGAAGGCTGATGTTTTAACGAATCCGATAATCATTCGATTAGGAATTCTACCTAAAAATAGGTTTTCTTTAATCGTGTCACTGTTCCCTGTTTCGATACTAAAATACTTTGCTACAGTTTGATTAATGGGATACACACACGGTGTTTTTTCCAAAACCATAGCATGCGCTAGCATAATTTCAGAGTTTGGTTTTATTTTCCGTACAAATAAAGAAGCTGATTTAATAACGATTTTATAATTAGTAATTGGATCAGCAGCAGCAGCGCCAGGTTGATAAATTATTGGAAAAGTATCCGCTGATCTAATAAATTTAAACTTTATATCAACGTTGTTCAATAAGAACTTGTTCATCTTACATACATCAACGTGTAATCTCCCTATCATTTCAAATATTTTAGATGCTCCGGTTCTGGTTCTTCTAGATTTCATTCCGTTATTCTCGGCATGGTGTGAATCGGCATTTGTTAGTTTTGTATCTTTGTAAAACATTTCTAATGCCAATTGCGTGTCTTTAGCTTCTTTCCCATAATTTAACATTGTTTCGAAATAAGCGATATATGGGGCTAAATTATTCACGACTTGAACCTGAGTATCGTTAAACATAACTTCTATTTGATCAAATAAACTCCATAAGGTTAAATTAACCGGTCCGAGTTTATCGTTGCCCGCGATTTCTACCCATTTATTATCAGTTGTGTTAAATCCTAATATTTGAGCCTTAACGTACAGTTTAATTTTTGAAGTGTCTATATAACTATCAGGAGTTCCGGGAATAAAAAATTCCAATGGACCACCATCCGTTATAGCATTAACAGTTTGTAGTTGTATGTCGTTACTGGCCACAATATTCAAATTAGTGACGGGTTTAGCGAAAAAATCTAATTCCGACATCATTCCTTCCATTTTTGAATAACTTTATTTGTCACTGTTTAAACGTAAACTATTTACTACTCGTGTAAATTCCCTACTTTTATACCCCCCTTTGATTTTTAAGGGTACTTCTTTAAGCTAAAAAATCAGTCTTCTTCCTTATTCTTTTCACTTTTCTCTTTCCTAGCTTACTGGTTCTTCTTCTTCTTTTACGTCTTCCACTCCCAAATTGCGCTTCCCCTATTTTATCACCCGCTTTATGTAATAAATTAGACCCCGCAATTTTAATATTCTTTTTGAAAGAGCTTTTAGGATCTGCTCCCGTTGATATGTCGCCGAACCATCTACTTCCGACACCTATCGCTTCTCGTCCAACAGCTTTTGCTGCTGGTTTGAGTATGGGGGTTAT
Organism: Phalangium opilio; assembly: GCA_019434445.1. Classification (NCBI taxonomy): domain Eukaryota; kingdom Metazoa; phylum Arthropoda; class Arachnida; order Opiliones; family Phalangiidae; genus Phalangium; species Phalangium opilio. Next base: position 75,237 of record JAEQBA010002941.1, read on the forward strand.
GAAGCGAACTAAACTCTTAAATATAGATCCCAAACCGTTTCCTCTTTGAAATACTGGCCCAACAAACGCCCCGCCCGATTGTTGTAAATAATAATTATAATATCTATTCCGTACAGACATTATTAGTGATTACGGATCCTTCTAAAATGTAAAGTCGTAACGGTTTTTCCGAGTTTGAATGGGATTTTCGTTCCCGAATCTGTCGTTATATCTATCTCAACTAAATTAAAATTGGGTGTACGTACTGGATAATAATTAATTGGATTGAATGTTAACACGTGAGGTTTATTATCTCGACTGTTTTCAGGTCTTGGAATTGTACGTAAAAGCCCACCCCAAGAGTCACCTATTACCTGGGGGTATATGAGACTCGTATAAATGAATAAAGTTTGTACACCTCTATTTATATCTCCGAGATGTTTACTTTCCGTATTGTTCCTCAACGGAGTGTCTACTTGACTCTTATCAAATCCCAACATGTAACCTAATCCGGGATTATCTTTTGGAAATGTAATTGAAAAATAATCCATATATTTTGCCTCATTTACGGTAATTTTATGCCATGGGGTATTCTCTTTAACAATTCCAACCCCGCATTTGATTGTTACTGTTCCTGTTTTATTATACACAAAATCGAAATATTTTCGTTTCGATTCGGGTAAAACCATTTTCATTGCTTCGAGTACGGTATCTATACTTTCATACGTTCCGTGAGGTATCGTATAAGCTTTCGTTTCGATTGATGCTTTATTAACATCTTTATTTACGTCAACGGGTCTATTTCGGTCCCTTGGAACAAATTGTTTGACTTGGAATTTACCCAAATTTCTGGTATCTAATTGATCTCGTGCAGTGTCTAAAGGATTACTAGCTATATATGTTTCCCGAACAATCCATCGATCCCAATCTAATTCCGCTATTCCAAGTACTTTTCCATATTCTTTAGGAAACTTAATAGCCGTTTGTTTGTCTCCGTTAATTTTAATTTGCATAAATGTCATTCCCTCTTTCGTCATTAGTTCAAAATTTATATCATCCCTAGCTTTTGTTGTTATTGACTGTTTAAACGTTTCGAATAATTTTTGGTATATACTAGTAGGTTCGTCGTTCGGTCCCCTCACTATATTTCCCAATTTACCACAACCCCCTTCCCCAATTTCGTACTCATAATCAAGATCCACCGATCTTACGACAAATTCATCAAAACAATCAGTTATGTTATCCCACTTTGAAGGCATATTTATTTCCGACAATCCAACCTCCCAATTTCCCTCCGATAAGTTATACGTTGTAGGTAGTTCCGTCCTATAACTTGTTTTAGTATTTTCAGGATATAATTGCATGGAGGCATTACTAGGTAAAGTAATGTAAAAGGAATCGTAAGCGGGTGCTAACATTGCCATGTTTACTTGTCGAGTTATTTATTGCTAATGACTTATTCATCAATGTACTAATTGCTTTTATTAACTATTTTGATTGACAGGTGTGATACGGTTCATTTGCATTGTTTATGGTATGGATTTCTGAATTATGCAAATTTTGATCATTTTTGACAAATTTGTATAGTCAAAAGTGGGATTTCTGAATTATGCAAATTTGGATCATTGCTGGCTAATTTGCATGCCTAAAAGTGTGGTAACTTACTACTGGTAACGCACTCAGATAGCTACGAGTATCTGCGCTAGTCATGAATTTGTGTATTTTCTCTTGAACCGTTCTGTTAAATCTCTCGCAGATCGAAATTTTTTTATTCCCGTAAGCTACGTAGTGATGAATACCTTTCTCTTTAAAATATTACTGAACTGGTTTAGCTAAAAATTCAGAGCCTGCGTCCGTATTTATATTCGTGGGTACAACATCTTTATGTACTATTTTGAAAGCTCTTATAACTTCCGCGGAAGTCTTGTTTTTAATAGGTATAACGTAGGCGTATTTACTCAAAACATCTATATTACTTAACAAATATTTCATACCCTTGTTGTATCTGGAAAGTTTATCTAAAACTATTATATCAGCCTGATGAGTATCATCCATAGATGTCACTGTAATTTTGTTGCGAGGAAACTTTAATCGACGATAACGATGAAGAGTATAGGTGGGTTGTTTTAATAGAAAACTCTCAACTTCTTTCCTCGAAGACTGACGAACTCCTTTCATTAATTTATCCAATCCAGAAAAAGAGGAGGGATTTTCGGGGTCGTAGTACGCGTTTGAGAGAGACATTTTTTCTAAACAAGATCGAAAATGATATCTGATAATATAACGTAGTTGTAGGGTAATATATAAGAGGAAGAGATACAATTATCTGGAATATTTTCTAAATAAGGAAAAAATTGATATATAACGTAGGTATAGGAAACGCAACAATAAGTGTAATTTATTTTTTATTCGGTTACTTAAAAATTAACAATACATTGTTTTTAGACCGACAAAATTTCCAAGAATATATTTTAAATAGATACATCATTAGACACTGGATCATTTAGGACATTAGCTTCGGTAGTGGTTGTTCTCTGGCGAATATCTCCTGGTCCCTTGGCACCGTTTATCGAGTAATTTCGATATTAAATTCATTTTGCTCTTCTCCGAGGTAACGCATTCCAAAGATTTCAAATCCTCTCGGAATATTTTCAGACGCCTTAGAGTAATCCATGACCCAATACACGCGAGATAAGAGTGATATATATTTTTTAACCGTACATTAGTTCAGTTTTTAGACCGACAAAGTTTCCGAGAATATCGTTAAATAAAATAGAGACGTCGTCTTCGTAATCTCCGTATTTCTGGACAAAGGATTCTAGAATTCTTTCGTAGTTAAGCAACGGAATAGCTCTAATTAGGTTTTTCTCCACTCTCTCGCTCCAATTAGTATCCGTGGGTAAACAAATGATATCGTGGGCGATTTCGTTATGACAGCTGATATTTTCGCACGAATCAGTGAAATTAAATAAAATATTGGTCAAACTGTCCAAGATAATCTTCTTCATTATTTCTCTGGCCTCTTCTTTTCGCTTTAATTCGCTACCAATGACATTTTTCAAGTTCTTTAACCTTAACCAATTGTCCTTATTTAATGAAAATCCTTTCGATGTTGAGAATAGAATATTATATCTATAATTCGATCCTCTAATATATTGACGAATATCAACTATTTTTCCTCTCTTACTTACGAGGCATTCTAGTTTAACTCTCTGAGTACCGTCAACTAACCAAGTCAGAAATCGTCCCGTTTTTCCGTTAAAGAAAGCGTCAATATCCGCTTCGAAAGTCCATATACTATTCCAAATACAACTGTCGGTTTTAGTATCGAGTCGTTTGACATTGAAGACGGGAGGAATTCCGCTTCCAACGTAAATGTTTTGCTTCTCCGATAGGTAGTGTACTTGATTCATCTCTAACCGGTTATGAGAGAATGCTTCTTAAATCAGAGGTTATATAGAGCCTTTTTACTCGGGATTAAATAACACCGAGCGATCCCTAGTTATCATGATAGAATTTTCGAATTCGGAATAAATTATGCACGTGACATTGTAAGGTAAATTGTTTTTAAACTTCATATTGATACGTAGATTTCCTTGTCGGGGCAAAGAAAGATGACTAGCCCCCGCATTTTCATCCGGGCTTAAATCTAGGCAATACAAAGCGTAACCTTTTATGTACTCTTCGTACGTGATAAAATTTCCCTTGTTTTTTCTGTATGTATTTAAAGAGGTGAATAACGACATGTACTCTCGAGTGTATAGATTGTTTTCGTAATCAGGCGTAAAGGCTTCCGAAGGATAGGTATCAGTACCGACGTTGACGGATAGGTAATTAAGATCAAAGGTTTCAAAATTAAAGGGATTTAAAGAATGATTACCATTAAAGGCCGAGGTTCGAACTAGGCCTATGATTACTCTTTGAGGTATTTTACCTAAGAAGACGTTTTCTCGATTTACGTCGTTCATTCCAGCTGGAATTGAAAAGGTTTACACGACTGTTTGATTCAAAGGAGAGATGGCGCTGGTTTGCTCTAATACCGTAGCGTGGGCTAACATTATTTCGGGATTTATTTTTAGTCTTTTAACGTACAATGAGGCATTATCGATAACCACTTTATATTTCTTATCAGCGGCTTCTTTCGATATTACGCAAAACTCTGGTTTGGATCGAATAAGCCTAAATCTAACGTCTACATTATTCAATAGGAAACGATTTAAGCGACAAATATCAACGTGTAACGGGGCGTATAAATCTATCGTACTCGATACCTTGGCTCTCTCGGCTCTTCTTAATATCCCATTGGTAGTAAGATTATTATTGGCTGCCACCCAGGCGGAATCGGGATCGATCGGATTATCCTTATAATATAAGCCTAGATTTAGTTGGCTTTCTTTAGCATCTGTACCGTAATTTAATAAATTCTCGAGATAAGCGATATAAGGGGCTCCTTGGTTAGGGGACTGAACGCTCTTGTTTCCTAAAAAGACGACTATTTGGGAAAAGAGGGCGGCGTGTAAAAGATTAACCGGAGCTACTTTTTTCAGCCGCTGGTACGGTGGTGCCGTCCAAATGGAGCACCCTGACCTTCAGCCTTTACCTAGTTTTACAAAGGTCGATATAATGTTCGCTCGTGCCAGGGACAAAAAATTACAAAGGTCCACTATCCGTTACGGAGCTTAAAGGTTGATAACTTTCGTCGCTACTACTTATAATGTTAGCGTTTAAAGGGGGTGTCGCGAATAGGTCTAATTCCCCCATCATGCCTTCGAATTGGGCCATCTTATTTTACGATAAAAAATCGGCCTTTGATCTATTTTTCTTCTATCGAATCTTCTGACGTTTCCGTCGAATACCAGACCCGTACTGAGAATTAGCCAGACTATCACCCGCTTTATGAATTAAATTTGAGCCCGCTATTTTTAGATTCCTTTTGAACGCTCTCTTGGGTTCTTCCCCAGCGCTCAAATCTTGAATAAACCTTCCACCAAGTCCTAAAGCTTCTTTACCCACGCTCTTATCTATCGGTTTCGCTAGAGGAGTTAACATTCTCATCAAAGCTCTAAAAATGCCTCCTAATCCAAACCCTTTCTGCACTAATACACCTGGTGGAGATCCAAGGAACTGATCCTGATAATAGGACACGTACCTATTAGGTCGAGACATGTCGTCTGAAGTGAATTTTGATAATGATGCGATCCGATATAAAGGATATAGGAGCGTCGGCTTCGTCTCTAATATCAATTTTGATAGTTTCAATTTCGTTGGATCTTATAGGATAATAGTCTATAGTATCGTATGTGACAATTTTCTCCGACGTATCGTTTTTAGTGGGAATGACGCGTAGAAGAGGTTTGAAACCAGAGCCTATAAACTGGGGGTATATCAGATCAGTGTAAACGTATAAATATTGACTGACTAAATCCGGTTTGAAGTTGGCGTTTGCAGACCCTAATAGACGATTAGTTTGGTCACCGAATCCTAACATAGAACCTAATTTGTTACGAACGCCTCTAAAAAGCACGGTGCACTCCTTATCAGTCATTATTCGAACGGTACCGTTATCGTTTAACGAGAAATTAAACCGAGATTGATGAGCTTCGGGTATCGCTCTATTCATAGCTTCCAATAGGGCGTCGACACTATAGGGTCCCTCAGGGATCTTTACCGTTACCATGCGATTTTGAAGTTTTAAAGTTTTTTTCAATTTTTATCTCGATATAATTATTGGTGTAGTTTATTGAGACAATGGAATGGGACAAATGTATTCCCCAGTAATGTACTCGTCCGTTTCGAATCCTGAAACCTGAGCCAGAGGGCCAGGAGCTAGCCTGGCCTGGTGACCGGCATCGACTGATAATTTAACTCTCTTGATAGGAACCCCAGTCGGAACTGACATACCTATAACCTGTATTTTCACTGGAAAATTCTGTTTTTCAAGCTGAACGGTTAAGTCACGCACCAGTTTATTCTGCATTGAAAAAAATACGGCGTTTCCATTTTTATCTTTCGAACCTTCGTACTTTTGCGGTATTAACTCTACTCTTCTAACGTCCCAGCCATCATTCGTTAAATATCGTTCAGGTACCTGTATTTCGAAAGAGTTACAGGTATTGTCTATTACGGTTGAAATTTTCGGTGTTAATATTTCCGATAAACCAATTTCCCATTCGTTTGAAAGAATAATTGGTTAACCTAATTTCACCGTGAAAGACGATTGTGAATTATCGGGATATTCATTAGTTTTATCACTTAACAGAGTAACGAAAAAAGAATTGACCGACATAATTGATACTTTATTTAAAAATGAATGAGGATTTACACGTTATTCAATTTTATTTAGAAATAAAAGGTTGAACTCGATGTGATGGTTAGAGCGGGGTTCGATCTCGCGACCTATTGATTGGCGAACAAACGCGCTAACCACTACACCGAGAGCAACCTTAATCCCTTCCTACGTTTTAGAGAAGATTACATTAACATATACTTGGAAATAAAACTGGTAAATGTTCATGATAAAAACTATCGGGAGTACCGAATTTACTCATTTGTTCCTGTATGTATTTTATTAAGTCATTTCCGTAAAATTCGGCTTTTTCTTCTAAACACAATGGCGCCGGTGAATCCGTTTCCGGGGCTTTGGCTCTTGGTTGATTTATACCGTGACCCAATCGGGTAAATAACAGCCCGTCATCTAATTCCTCCAAAATAATGGTACTTCTAGGTAATATGAATCGTTTCAAAATTTCCGTCTGATTCTGGTACTCGATATCTTTTACTTGAGGCTCTCTATCTTTAAACATCGGGCATTTCTTCGTAACACGAGCGATTTTCCCACTTTCAGATACTCGGTGTTCGAAACATATTGTATACATAGCGCATTGATCTAAAAGATACGCGACCATATATTGGAAATCCTCGCGCCCTTTGAATCGTTGATACGTCACTATATAACGCATTTTGTAAGATCTCCCTCGGAAGTCACTGCTCTCTTCAAGGCGTTCGTCGAATAACCGAGATAAAGAGAGATCGCTCTCTTATCAAACAAACTCTTATTTAAGTCTGGCGATTACGTCACGACTAAAGACCAGTACAGACACGTCCTAAAAAACCGTTTAACCATATAGAGGGAAAATTTTTAAATTATTTCCAAATTTTTGGATTCATTATCGCAGAATTTAATCATGATGTAATCAGTACATTGTTTTTAACATTTTATTTCAAAATTTGATTTGTTTTTTACACCATTGACATTTTCGTTTGTTTATATATATGTCAGGAAATAGTGAATATGGTAAAAAAAAAAGGATAGAGACCAAAAAGCGCAACTACTGGGTTCATCGTCAACATTCCCAAAATAATTCCTACAGGTACAGTTATAGGAAGTAGAATAATATATGTTCCTGCTATAAAAGAATATTTGATTCCAACCTGTAAAACCCTCAATATACAACATCTATTATTACAATATTCTTTAGTCTTGGATTTGTTGGTACTTGAAACGTATTTCTCCGTTACTGACACATCTCTCCCAGACTCGTCGTTAGAACAATTTATAGGTATGTTACATGTTGAAAACCCTTTAACAAGCGGACATTCCGGGGAATATTTTCGATGCTCCTCATTCTCCATTAAAAGTCACTGCTCTCTTCAAGGCGAATAACCGAGATAAAGAGAGCACTCTCTTATCAGAGAAACTCTATCTGGCAATTACGTCACGACTAAAGAGAGACAAGTTCACGCCCTTAACCAATTAACAAAGACCTATTCAATTGGCGACCCCACTCTCGACCAATAAACGAACTCAGAGAAACCCCCCCCCCCCCGGATAAAAAATCGGTGTTCCCCCATTCTAAACTCACGCGAGTATACACGCGCGAGTCTAGCGCGCTAGAAGGCTGGCGGCACACTTAAATGACCTAATTAACTCTCCATATTTCGGTGGGTTCACTACTTATGGATTTATTAATTTTCATTCGTATATCTTTTATTTTTAAACCTTCAACCATATCTGCTTCTCTTTAGTTTTATCCAACTAGTTCGAGTGAAACCTTGGGTCAAGATTAAACTTAGTTACAAACAATTTATAAAATTTTCCCATCGCCGATGAACGCCTTTATTTTTCATCATTATATCTATACATATACAGTGATATTAAATTTCATCTTTTATTTTTCCAAGTCTTCAACCATATCTCTTTATTTTATCCAGTTACTCGTTCATTTATAACCATAGGGCTATGTTATCGACAATTTATAACTAACTTGTCCTATCGCCGATGAACGCCTTTATTTGCGTCATTAAGTCTGTATAGATACAATAATATTGAATTTCATCTTTCATTTTCTAAACCTTAAATGATATCTGTTTCTCTTAATTTTTTATCCAACTCGTTGTAAAGCTTAGGGATAAAATTAGTTATCGACAATTTTATAACTAACTTGTCCTAACGCCGACAAGAAAATTGTCTCGAGTGAAATTCGAGACGTTAACAGATAATAAATAAGTTACAATACGCTACATAAGCGAACACTCTCTTATCTAAGTCTGGCGGTTACGTCACGACTAAAGACAAGTACAGACACGTCGTAAAAACCCCTAAACAATTAACAAAGACCTAATCAATTGACGGTTATAGAAAAGATTACATTAACGACTACCGGGATATAAAAAGGAGCATAAGGTGTGGTACCGTCTTTTCGGTACCATTAAACCTAGGACAAAACCAAAGCTAAAAGAAGGTGATTTAGTAAGGTTGAGTAAATTTGAAAAAAACCTTTTCAAAGGGATATAAAGGCTACTTTACAAAAGAGATATTTATTATTGATAAGGTTTTGTACCGTAATCCTCCAGTATACGTCGTTAAAGACAAAAATAACGAGATAATTAAAGGAACGTTTTACGAATACGAACTATGTAAAGTGTTATGAATACGTTAAAAATAAATCAAATATTATCATGCGACCAGAGGACAAAACCCTACTATCTAGGTACTTTTCCTAGAGACATGCTACCCAGGAAACCTAAAAAGAAGAAATTTTGTTTTGTTCTGAACAAGGAGAGAGCCGAGGATCCTGGCCTTCATTGGTGCGCCATTTACGTTGAAAACGATGAAGGTAATTTTTTCTGCAGCTACGGGCAGAGCCCGGATACGTATAAAATTAACCTGGTTAAATAGGCGTCCAGATGGATCTATAACGATAAATTAATTCAAGATATGTTCTCCCTTTGTTGCGGACCTCATTGTATATTCTTTCTAATTCAAAGATGTCTGGGAATTTCGTTTCAAAGAGTTCTGAAAATGTATGAAAATAAAACTGAAATTAACGACGCCATATCTTTATGGAATATCTGCCTTCACTTGTTAAGACATAGATATGAAAAATGTAATCAATAAAATATTAAAGTTGTAATGTTTAATAATCAGATACATTTGTATTGAATGCGAGAATAAAAATATTTATTATTCGGATATAATTTTTTATATAAATTGTAATTATCATGCTTTTATATATAATCAGATATATGCTTTTTTATATACTGATATACATGCTTTTATATAATCAGATACGTGTTTTTCAATATGAGTTAGATGCTTTTATATAAAATGTAATATTCATTATTAAGGTTATTTTTTTGCCTTTCTATAAGTTACCCACTCGATCGGGCTTGAAGCTCTTTCAAACTAGCTTCGCGATCTTTTTTTATTTTGGCTTGTGTAGGGTACGGTTTTGATTTCGTAGATGGAATTTTCGCGAGTCTTTTTTTGCGAAGTCTCATCGTTAGGGTTAAGTTTCCGGAACTTTGAACCAGAAGCGCCCTTCGTTGATAAGGCCTGTTGAATTTGAGACGCCACGGGTTGATTCGGTACCATGGGCGTTAAACCTGGCATACTAGGCGTTTGAGACGTCCCGGACTGTTTCGGTACCACGGGTCCCATGGGTGTTAAAATTGGCATACTGGTCGTTCGAGAGAGTGACGCTGGCGTAGTAAACGATATCGCCGGTGTTTGACCCATTGCTGTACTACTCATTACATAAAAGCCATAGTTATTACGTTAATGGACTCTATAGCAAAATGCTTTCCTGCAAGCACCAAAAGTGTATATCTGTGATATTTTCGACATAGGGATCTCGCGATACCGCTTACCGTATCGTCGAAATCGCGTTAAAAGCAACAACAATTAATGTGTAACATCAGAAGGGGATAATAGATAATAATGGCTTTAATTCGAAAATGGATGTCTTCTATTCTTGGTGCGAAACCCATCCATATTATCTCAACATAAACGCCCTACACTCGAAAAAAGAGAAGTTAGTGTAATATAAAAGGGTTAAGGTAAAAAGGGGAAGTGAAATAATATTTGAGGATCACCAACATACCTTTTTACCTAGATACGCAATCATTTCTCTTTATTTATAAACAATTGCAGAAGATAAAACAAAACACAGACAGACACGTCAGGTACAAAGCCTGTCTCTCAGGAGAAGTAAAAATCCAGTCGTCCCTACCGCCTACTATATTTCAGCAGGGATAGATTTAATTTTAGAAGTAGGAATGGAGAACGGTTAGTGTTTACTTCAGTCCGACTCATAGCCCAGTATAGAGCCCCTCCCTCCATAACGTAACGATAAGTTTAAATTATCTTATTGGCTCACTTAAACTACGTTATGAGGACGTTGCTGACGGGGACGGAGAAAATACGTAATAGCTCGATCCATAAAATTCTGTCATAGACGTAACATGGAGGCTGTATCCTATTAGATGTTGGACGGGAAACGGTCGTTATTCATGTAGTCCTTGCTTTTTAGGGTAATGATAGTAAACATGGCTGTCAGTCAACGTAAGATTCATTTATGTCGTCTGCTCGCGGGTCATCGGTCGGGGATTGTTTTGAAAATGAGTAATAATAACAGAAAGACGGGTAATACATGTTGTATCCCAAATTGTTACAGCAATAATGTCTTCGGAGGGTGTTAGTTACCATCTTTTTCCAAAAGAAGAAATAATTAGAAACGAATGGATTGGAAGAATTCGTTTTGTGGCGTTAAAAATGTGTAATTCGCAAAGTCCAAGTGTTAGTAAAACGAAAACCCGGGCCCTTACTCCAGTCAAAAATCCTTTGAATTGGGTGCCAGCAAAAACTCATTTGGTGTTTGGGTTACATTTTCAAAGAGGTGGCAAGAAGAAAAGCGGTGATTTGTATCCAATTTATATTGGTGACTACTAGTTTCTTCAGGGAAAACTAATTCGTACTACTGTAGAGTATAGCGATGTTCCGGAAGTAGCCGCATTTGAGACTGTAGACACCGAAATAATGCTAAACCAAAAAAGGAAAAGGATTTCAGGTATGATTGTTAGTTTCATTTTGTGGCAAAAAATATCTATAACACGCATAAAATATTTTAGACCATACATATTGGAGCGAGGGGTTTCATGGGGGACGAAGGTTTACTTCAGCTAGAAGTGACAGAGAGATCGAAGCGAAAATACTTTTGTTAGAAGATAAACTGTCAAGAAAAGAACAGTTTTGATAATATTTCTACAAATGCTCAAAAACTCAAGTTTTATACTGGGTTTCACTCTGTTGAAGATTTCAATGATTTATTTGAGTTTGTAAAAGATGATTTGCCAAGTTTGAATTTTTCCAATAGTGCAAAAGCCTACGAAAGAAAAACTCCACGAAATGAATGTTCGAAAGGGAGACCTGCTAGCCTAGATTTTAAAAATCAAATGTTTTTAACCCTTTGTCGGATCAGAGTTGGATTGTTAGAGGAAGATCTTGCGTATCGCTTTGGTATTAGTAAAACGACAGTAAGCAATATATGGATATTGTGGGTGGATCTTCTTTACAGAAGACTTACCTTCATTACAAATACTCTTTTGTTTACGTATCTGTGAAAGACTTCAGTCGCTTCCGGTTCCCAAACTCCCTGTTGTTTTAAAAGCTTATTTATTGGAGCGTAATCGTATAAATCAATTAATTGTAATTACATTGTCATTTTTGGGAACAATTTCTTATAGGGAACATTTAATAGCTTGTGGGTGAAGTTTCAAAAATTTTTCTTTCATAGTTCGTAGGCTGTTATTGAAGACACCCCTAAATCTTTTAGTACAACCTTTAAACACTTATGGTAGCGCCTCGCTGTTCCCAAAATCATAATACAAGACACGGACGAAAATGTTCTCCGTGTCTCTTGGCTTCACGCGATCAACAAGCGTATTGTTAACAATGTCTGCCGTAGACAATTTTTCTACACCGTTTTGACCCTCGACAGTCAAACCATTCTCGTCTTTGTTGTCATCATTCAAACCATTTTTATCATCATCGTCATCATCATTTACTACCTCGTTAATCTTTGTCTCTCCATTTTTAATCAATTTTGAAACATTAACTTCGGCTCGATAAAACCGATTATCGATGGAATATTTCGCCAGAACTTTGTGACCTACAACCATCAAACGGAATAAAGGGGCTCAATTCTAACCGTAAACAAGTAGTATGCCTACATATTTGACTCCTTAGAAGAACGCCAGCGCAACTTGAAAATGAATTTACCTTGAATTACCGAAGTCGGGATTGCATTACGACTATCAGGATTTTTGCACCAAGATTGAAATTTAGTGTTCAATTGGATAAAGGGCGTTTTATCTTCAACCCGATGGACATAAAATAAATGCTGGTTCGCAGGCGAAAGCGAAGACCGCTTTTATCACGCATGCGGGAAAAGTTCGGAGTCAGTGTACGGAACGCGTAGATTCTGATTCATCGCAGTAATACTCGCGATGTACGCGTCATAAGACCCACCGGAGGGTTGTATAAACTGCGCTATTTCAAGGCGTGGGGATTCCTCCACTCTAACCGAAAAGAAATAGTCTCTAAACGCGCCATTCACTGTACGCCACGTTAGTGTCTGATTTGGCCTATTCATGTCTCTAAACCAAATTAAGGCACGGCCCCTTAATATTTGTGGGAGAAGCGCGATAATGTCATTGTCTGTCATGCTGTGATATTCAGTGAATTCCGTTAAAGTCTGACGGAATTCCGGCGCGCTTTCACCTTCAACACCACTAAATATTAAGTAAGGGGGTGGTTTTGGCCTATTTTTGATAGCTGTTCTAGTTCCTATGCTTGCTAACGTAGTCGCAAGTGTTTGAATCAAAACATTCGACGCTGCACCTTGCGGTAGCGGCGGCGGAGGTGGGATTCCTCCAGCTGCTTGTCCTTGACCATGCGTAGGACTAGTACCAAGGCTTGGAGGAGGAGTGTTCCTCCTCGGGGGAGTATAAGATCCCGGTAACTGCGCGTTGAGCGCCGCGAACAAAGCTTTCGGATCGGCGGGATTCATGACGCGACAGTTAATGAGTTCAAACAATGGCACAAGTATTGTACCCAAGTACGCGTTTAATTACAATGGTAATGTTTGTCTTAACGAGTCCTGGCAAGCTCGCCAATTTATGTAATCGTAAAATTAAAACTAGGAAAGGGGGCCTAATTTCACGGCTCACAAAGAAATGAATTTAAACTAGTCAATTTAGAAGTTCCCAGGTTTCCCGTTTAAAGGACTTATTGTCCATAACTAACTATATTTACCAAATGATCCATTGTTAAGAAAACGCCGTGGTAATCGAAATAATACTTTTATTTAAACAAAAACAAAAACACGTTTGAACTTGAGCGTGGTTACAAAGACTGACTGCTGAGACTGACTCTCTTACAGCGGCGGCGGGGGTTTTTATCCCCGCCAAAATATTTTTTTTACAAAAAGAGCTTGTGGCGCTTAAGGCGCCACTTGTGGGAAAAACTGTAAACAAAAAAGCGGGAAGACAAAAAGGGGATCGTCTTCCCGCCGCGCGAAGAAAGTAAAGCCCCTTATGGAAATTGGCTCTATGGATGTGCGTCGCTGTGAGGTTGATCCTCCCGTGGCCATAGAAGCCGTGTATTCGCATGGGACTTTCGCGACTCGACTAGATTCAGGCGCTGATGCATGTTTTATCAGCTTATATCAGTGGCGTAATTTAGTGAGAAATTTGAAACCAGACTTAGTACTTCCGGAAGAAGAAGAAGAAGAAGAGACTCAATGTATAGTGTTAGGCGATGGACGTTATACCTTCACGAAGGGACGCGCGCGAATAGACTTCCGCTTAGGACAGTTGAAACTAAAGCAAGAATTTCACGTAGTTCCCTCACTACCAAACGACTTTATTTTGGGGAAAAATTTCCTGTATAAACATCGTGCCATTTTGGACTTTGGTACAAAAACGTGTCAGATTGACGGAACAACGTTTCCATTCGTGCTTAATCTCCCTGGGTTAAAGACACCGACCCCTCAGATTATAGAGGATATTGAACAAGCTGTCGCGTCGCCTACACTGAGTCCTAAACAGAAGGAAGAATTAAAAACTCTATTATTACGATTTCCAAAACTATTTTCGGAAAAAGCGGGACGTACTAACTTAGTCTATCACGAGATACATACTACCACCGATGTTCCCGTTAGTCAACGCGCATATCGTGTTAGCGACGAGAATAAACGGATAATTGAGATCATCTTCACGAAATGATCCGCGACGGAATCGTGAAACCATCCGTTATTCCTTACGCGTCGCCTGTGGTACTTGTCCACCAAAAATGCGGAAAGATACGTTTCTGCGTCGACTATCGCTCTTTAAACAAAGTGACCGTGAAAGACCCTTATCCGCTACCGAGAATAGAAGAACTATTAGGAAAAATGGGTGCCCCAAAGTTCATCACAGCACTAGACTTAAAGAGCGGCTATTGGCAGATAGATCTCCATCCGCAGGCGAAAGCGAAGACCGCTTTTATCACGCATGCGGGAAAATACGAGTTCGAAGTACTTCCGTTCGGTCTATGCAATGCGCCGTCGTCGTTTCAACGACTCATCGACGAGGTCTTCAGGGATGGACATCACTTTTCCATCTGTGTCTATCTGGATGACATCGTCATTTCATCCAATACTTGGGTTGACCATTTACAAGCCTTGGAATATGTCTTTCACCGACTGTCTGAAGCGGGACTTACGCTTCAGACTAAGAAATGTCGCTTTGCGCAAAGCGAGGCGACCGTGTTAGGGCATATAGTAAATGAACGAGGGATTCACATTGATCCCTCCAAGACTAGGGCTAAAGTAGACTTTCCCGTCCCAAAGAACGTGAAAGAAATCCAAAGATTTCTGGGCATGGCGGGATGGCACTCTCGATTCTTTCCGCAGTATTCCAAAATCATTGCCCCGTTAAACCATCTTAAGAAGAAAGATGTTCCGTTCCAGTGGAAAGAAGAACAGCAGAAAGCGTTCCAGGCCATAAAGGATGCGATCTGCATGGCGCCTCCTTTAGCGGCTTACAACCCTAAGTTGCCGTGTATCCTGACAACGGATGCTAGCGACGCCGGACTTGGAGCTTTCCTGTCCCAAATTCAAGATGACGTCGAAGTACCTATTGCTTATGCCAGTAAACAACTGACCGAAGTCCAGCGCAGATATACCACCACGGAAAAGGAATGTCTTGCCATCTATTGGGGAGTTGGAAAGTTCCGGCCCTACTTGGAGAACATACTGTGATCACCGATCACAAAGCACTCCAGTGGTTATTCACCTTGAAAGAACCAAATTCTCGACTTGTTCGTTGGGCAATGTACCTGCAGACATATGACTTATGATCATACACAAGAAAGGAGTGGAGAACAAGGTTGAGGACGCATTATCAAGAGCGCCTGTCTCTCTATTAGCCATGTGTTTGGAAGACATGACTTCACCGTCCTCGTCAGAAGATTCCAGTCCAGCGGAATCCTCTTCAATGACGTCGACTTCGTCCTCACCCAGTAGCGGATTTGCTTCTCCCGCCAATCACGCATTGTACCACTCTTTCACACTAGAAGAAGAACGAAAGGCCCAACAACATGAACAAGCCACCAATGACATCATAGTCCAGTTATCAGGAGATAATCCACAACGACATCGGTACTACGAACTAAAGAACGATGTCTTATACCGAAAGGCTTATGGTAGACAACCAGCGAAAATCTATTTGCCACAGCGGTTCCGGCGGGACGCCATCCGCTTATTCCATGACCACCCTCTATCTGGACATCGAGGTCGAGATCGTACCTGCGACAAAGTACGAGCCAGATACTGGTGTCCATCGTTCCGGCAGGACGTTACCGAGTACGTCCGCGGATGTCCTTTGTGTAAGATGCACAATGCCCGCAAAAGAAAACGTCCAGGTCTCATGCAACCTACGGCCATTACTGAGCCATTTGATTTTCTGGGAGTGGACATAATGGGGCCTCAACCAAGAAGCCGTCACCATCACAAATACCTCCTGGTTTTCACGGACTATGCCACTAAATTTGTCGAACTGTACCCGATGAAGAACATTACCGCCAGAACGTGAGCGAGGAAACTCGTCTCCATGATAGTTCGCTACGGTTGCCCGAAAGCCATCGTAAGCGACAACGGGACACAATTCGATTCCTAACTTTGGAAGGACATTCTCAAGATGTTCAAAGTAAAACCACGATACATCACTCCGTATAATCCTCAGAGTAACATCGTGGAACGCACCAACAGAGTTCTGGGCGAAATCATTTCGATGTTCGTTGGTCGAGATCACCGAAGATGGGACGAGAACTTGCCGTTCATCCAGTTCGCCATCAACTCGACTACACACACCACAACAGGAATAACTTCTTTCTACCTTAACATGGGTAGGGAACCGAGATTTCCCTGGGACTTGGACGTGGGTATGCCAGTAGCGGACTTTGTTGAAAGGTTCGAATCGCTCTCAGCTTTAGCGAAGCAACTTGCTTTGTCTAAAGAACTTGCCAAGAAAGCGCAAGCACACCAGAAACGCTACTACGATCAAAGGCGGGAAGGAATTGAATTTCCCGTTGGTGCGCTTGTCTGGAAGGAGACGCATCCCTTGTCTCAAGCGGCACGTAATGTCGCCGCTAAGTTATGTCCCAAATGGGATGGTCCCTACAAGATCGCAAAGAAGATCGACCGATTGCGATATCAATTAGAAAACCCAAAAAC
The DNA here is from genome assembly GCA_019434445.1 of Phalangium opilio. Classification (NCBI taxonomy): domain Eukaryota; kingdom Metazoa; phylum Arthropoda; class Arachnida; order Opiliones; family Phalangiidae; genus Phalangium; species Phalangium opilio. Next base: position 92,270 of record JAEQBA010002941.1, read on the forward strand.
CGGAGAAGGAAAAGGGATCGAGAATATCGCTCAATTAAAGATGTATTGGTCAAACAAAGATGTCTGCCAACCGGACGGAAGCCAGACATCCTCAACTTCAAGCAGTTCATCTTCTACAACGTCACAGTCCGTACCTATACTTCAGGACGCTGGAGTCAGTACTGGTGACGAGCGTCGTGAGACTCGACGAGAAAGAAGACAACGACTGTTGAGAGACCAAGAAGCACAAACTGAGTCGTCTGGAGAAACCTCTTCCTCAACCTCATCTTCATCCAAGGATGATGATGGATCCTCTTATGTTCCCTCGGAAGAAGTACCAGACCTACCTGCGGAATCTGAACCAGACGCTTTCGCCTTATTCCCAGATCCTCCAGCGGTCTTCCAAGTGAATCGGATGCCGCTAGTGCTTAAAATTATGAACTGTTTCTTCTTTTATGATATCTGATTACGATATCTTTCCCGCAAAATTGTCAACAGTTCATTGAACGTCGTATTTACTTTCATTTATTAAATCTGATCCGATAAGGTGATAATTTTCATCCGACCTAGCGCTATCTGAACGATTTCCAATCTTATATCTGTTCAGATATCTTTATAATTTTGCAGATATCAGTGTTTAACTTTATACACTGTGTAACCGTCCTCAGCCAGAACCTCCTTCCCGGGAAAAACCGCGTCGTCTGCTTTACTCAATTTATATTTTTTATACTAAATTTTGTATAATGCCAAATTGTCCCGAAGTGGCGCCTTTAGCGCCACTGCTGTCAAACTGTTAAAAAAACATTTTGTCGCGGGGATAAAAACCCCGCCGACAGTCTATCGGTAGTCAGTTTGTAATCGCGATCCACGTTTTTTGTTCCTAAATAAAATAATTATTGTTCTATTACTTGCTGCGTTCTTCTTTCAAGAATGGACTACTAGGTAAATATTAGTCATGGGCAATAAGTCCTTTAAGCGGGTGATCTGGGAACTTCTTAATTGTCTAGTTTAATTTAAATATCTTTGTGAGCCGTGAAATTAGGCCCCCTTTCCTAGTTTTAAATTTTACGGTTACAACTGATTATATATACAACCATTCCAGTACACATGAAAACCTTCAATTATTTATTCAAGACAGATATACAGAGATTCATGTAATTTTAGAAGCTGGAATAGAGAACAGGGTACTTTTTGCGCGCGTCAAAGTCACTGACACCCTTCCTCGAAACGGGGGGGGGTATGAAAGAAGAGGCTGGTCATTGCGACGGAGGTAAAAAGCAACGATGTATTTTTGCCGTCTCCGTCAGCAACGTCATCAAAATGTAGTTTAAGTGAGCCAGTTAGATAATTTAAAATTTTCGTTACGAGTTGAAGGGATAGGATCTATACTGGGCTATGAGTCGGACTGAAGTAAAGACTAACCGTTCTTCATTCCTGCTAATAAAACTACACGGATCCTTGGTCGGAACTAATCACTGTGATTTGATAAATCATAGCTCCCCCCTCTCGCGCGATAAGTTCTTTCTATCTTTATTAAATAGGTGCAACAAATTACAATGGCAACCAGTGTTGTGGTTTTGAATAAATTGGTGCCACGCAAATAATTGCCCGCTTCTAGGGACAAGTCTTACCTCGTACCTAGTGATGTGAAATTAACGGATATTTTAAAAACGGTAATTTACGCCGTAAATTACTGATTCAAATTTTGGGAAAACCAAAATTACGGTTCATTACCAAATTTAGAAATTTATATTTTACGTGCTTACGGTAAATTGAATTTAAACAACGTTGAATTGTGAGCACTATATAAGATTCTTTACATGATTTTGCGGCTTTTGTTATCAAGTCGACAGCCGTGCCTTTCTAATCCGATCTTTAACTACCGATTTGTAGTGCTGGCTGGCGCCTGGCGAGTCCATTTGGAAATAAATACAGTACTAGTTGATCACTTAAATATAAAATGAAATTTAGCACGTAATGAGCCCTTGACCAAAATAAATGGGCACTAGCATGTGCGTGTGACTACTTGGTCCGGCTTTCAAGTAAACACTACTTAAGTGACTAAAAATATAAGGATGTGTAAACCACTATTTTAAGGCTAGTACTCGTGGTTTCACTCCCAGAGCGCAAAAATTTCAAAAATGTTTGATAATTCTAACCATTATAAAATTACGGAAATTTGCTAAATTGTCCGTAAATTACCGACTCACATCTCTTCTAGTACCAAGTCAATTGTTTGGGAAAATAAACTGAACTGTTTCCCTTGATAATCAACCTACAACATATACAATTTTCTGGATTTTTATATTTATGTATGTGTGCTATGAATACATTTGAAGCGTATAAATTCTCAATAGGTAATAATCCGAAACTACGACCGATGCCACAGATATCTGTTTCAAATGTCTACAATCTCGTTTTTATCTCAGATATGATGTAATTCGAATGTGCATCTGAAAAAGGCATCTGATCTGAACAGAAAATAGCCCTCAACTGTTTAACTGATAGCTGAAGTCAAGCAAACCTATTTGATCTGTTCGGATCACAAATCAGATAACTGTGTTCGGTTTAAAACACTAGATGCCGCCAGACCTTTCTCCTCCTTCCTCTCCTGATAGGAGCTCGAGGGAGAAGTCTCTCCCTCTACCCTCTCCTCTATCTCACCCTGGCGATTCCAGTTCTTCCTCTGAGTCTGAGGAAGACGATACGGAATTGTCCAACCCTGTTCCCATAAATCCTTTGAGATTTGTCAATCCTTTCCGTAAAGGATGGAAACGAGAGATAGTGCTGAGATAGAATCCAAAGCCTGGAGATCCTAACATGGACATTTATTATCACCCTCCAGCCACATATCCACATAAAACTCTTCGGTCTCGCGCAGACGTAATGCAATATTTGCGCGTGCATGCAATCACCGATGTGACTTCGTGTGATTTTAACTTTTCGCGTCAGGCTATTTCGCGAGAACCATGGGAGACTGTTCGGAAAGAAATTTAATAACTTCGGACGCCTTCCAGGGACCGATGGGCACTTTCGTTTTGGTCATCGAGACTAACGAGGCCCCTTACTATTCAAGTCAAGTTCCCGCGACCGTCATGTTGTCTGCGCCTTCTTCGATTATCTCTCACGGGGCCTTGCGGCTGCTGCGGCGCCGCCAAGGAACTAGACTGCAAGAATGGCAGCTTCAAGTTTTCCGGCGACGTTGGCCGTCTGCCCCAATGAACCTCCTATTGGCCCAGTCTCCGGTGCTGCGGATGTCCCGCGTGGGAGAAGACACTTCCGCCGCTATTGCACCACTAGTAATCCAGGAGGAACGACCTATCCTCATCCTGGATCTGGCGGGGTTACGTCTCCTGAGAGCGATGCGAGGGCCTATTATTTGCCCCGTGCGTCGCACGAGCTTTAGACGCCCCTCCCCGAGGATATGTATCCGAGGTAGCAAGCACCGCCGAAGCTGAAGCTCAAACCGATCCCCGACGACAATCAACACAAGAGGTGCAGGCAGATGTCGCAGAACATTTGGAGGCGGTAGCACGAGCCGAAGCGGCGCTACATTGGACGCCTCAGTCCGAAGCAGTTGCGGCGGCCGCGCCTCCAAAGGCCGCCGCGGACCTACCTGGTCTTTTTTGTCGCCCGTCGGATTTCGGCCGAGTTTCACCCGTGCCTGATATCGCGGCTCCGACCCCTGGGTCCACTGGCCCTTCAGGACGGGGGCGGGCCCGCGGCACCGTACCAAACGCACCGTCTCTTCCCGCAAGAGGACGTAGTAGAGGGTTGGGACTCCTTTTGCTAAGAGTCACTCCGCCAGCGGAACCACCGGCCGCCAGGATACGGGCTACCGTATCTCAAGATAGTGGCCACGGAGGTTCCTGCACCGCAATTCCCATCCCAACGGAACCCTCGGTCAGGCCGAAAACCGCACCGGCCCCTATGATACCAGATGAACGATATACCCAGTGCCGCCGCTGTCAACTAGGGAGACATCACGAGAACCATTGCTTTAAGCCAAGGCCCAAGCGGAGCGAGGCTTATAAGGCCCGCCGCCGCACTCGGGCAAAGAAAGAAGCCGCGACGGCAACCAAGAGAAGGTCTCCCGAACCACGTGACTCTCCGGAGTCCGACTCAAAGTAAGCAGCCACCTCTTTGGGGGGGGAGGATGTAACGGACCACGCCACGCACCTCCTTTCCCGGGAAAAAGAAAACCCGCGTCGTCTGCTTACGATTTTTATATATAGAGAGAGGCGCCTTTAGCGCCCTATTATGATATTTCAGTTTTCCCGAAGTGGCGCCTCGAGCGCCACTGCCGCTTATTTTTTTTTCATACGAGATAAAACGGCGCGGCCTGTCAGAAAAAAATTAGTCTAGTCAGTGTACGCGTCCAGACCAGTTTTTGTTTGCTGAATAAAAATAAATATATATGTGCTCTACTCCGTGTCAATTCGTTTTCTTCGCCATGGATTATCTGGTAAATATTGTTAGTTATGGACAATAAGTCCTTTAAACGGGTAACCTGGGAACTTCTTAGTTTTTTCTAGTTTTAATTTAAAATTCTTTGTGAGCCGTGAAATTAGGCTCCCTTTCCTACATTTTAATTTTACGGTTACATTATAATGGTAGGATTGCACTTTACGTGACCCACCCAACTAACAATGGTTTCTAGTCAATTAGACTATGAGGAGTCCGAAAAAAATAAATAAAAAATTATTTGGCCGCCGCAAGTTGGTCAAAAAAATTTTTCAAAATTTTAAAATCCATGCACTTACCGCCATTGAAACCGCTATCCGCTTAACGCATTCTGCACTCAATCTTGCAAAATAAGCTGGGGGAGACCGACGTACTCGCGCCGGAGTTATAGCTATGTAATTTTTTAAGCTTACGGAAACTGTTTATTTCTGATAATAGGACGGAAATATAAATGCGGCAAAAACTGAAATGTTTTGGGAAAATCGTTGAATTTTTTTGGGAATTTGATAATTGATAACGGTAAATTTTGGAAGAAGCCGTAAAATTATTCGGGAATTTTTTTAATTCACTCAACATTATTTTGGAAAATGTGTTAAATACGTGGGATATTTGTAAAATGTGAATGGACGTATTTTGGGACAATGTGTCAAATCCTTGGTAAATTTCATTTTTTGAAAAAGAATTTGAAATAAAAAGCGTTGAGCTATTGCAACTATGTTTTAGAAAAGGTGTCAAATTATAGAGAAATTAGAAAATGTCAACATCAATATTTCAGAAAAGGAGTCTAGTTTATAATTTGGAAAAGGCGTCAATTTATTTCAACAATATTTTGGAAAAGGCGTCAATTTATTTCAACAATATTTTGGAAAAGGCGTCAATTTATTCAACAATATTTTGAAAAAGGTGTCAATTTATTCAACAATATTTTGGAAAAGGCGTCAATTTATTTCAACAATATTTTGGAAAAGGCGTCAATTTATTCAACAATATTTTGGAAAAGGCATCAATTTATTCAACAATATTTTGAAAAAGGTGTCAATTTATTCAACAATATTTTGGAAAAGGCGTCAATTTATTTCAACAATATTTTGGAAAAGGCGTCAATTTATTCAACAATATTTTGAAAAAGGTGTCAATTTATTCAACAATATTTTGGAAAAGGCGTCAATTTATTTCAGCAATATTTTGGAAAAGGCGTCAATTTATTTCAGCAATATTTTGGAAAAGGCGACAAATTATTGGGCAATTAGCAAATGTCAAAATTAATATATTAGAAAAGGCGTCTAGTTATTTCAGCAATCAAGACTAATTTGACGCCTTTTCCAAAATTTTGTCCTTCACATTTATCAAATCCAGGGATAATTTGACGCCTTTTCCAAAATATCGTCCTTCACATTCATCAAATTCAGGAGTAATTTGACACCTAGTTTTCCAAAATATCGCCCTTCACATTTATCAAATCAAGGAATAATTTGACGCCTTTTCCAAAATATCGTCCTTCACATTTATCAATTCAAAAATATCGTCCTTCACATTTATCAATTCAAAAATATCGTCCTTCACATTTATCAATTCCAAAATATCGTCCTTCACATTTATCAATTCCAAAATATCGTCCTTCACATTTATCAAATCCATAAATAATTTGACGCCTTTTCCATAATATCGTCCTTCACATTTATCAAATTCAGGAGTAATTTGACACCTAGTTTTCCAAAATATCGACATTGACATTTATCAAATTCAGGAATAATTTGACACCTTTTCCAAAATATCGCCCTTCACGTTTATCAAATTCAGTAATAATTTGACACCTTTTCCAAAATATCGCCCTTCACATTTATCAAATCAAGGAATAATTTGACGCCTTTTCCAAAATATCGTCCTTCACATTTATCAATTCAAAAATATCGTCCTTCACATTTATCAATTCAAAAATATCGTCCTTCACATTTATCAATTCAAAAATATCGTCCTTCACATTTATCAATTCCAAAATATCGTCCTTCACATTTATCAAATCCATAAATAATTTGACGCCTTTTCCAAAATATCGTCCTTCACATTTATCAAATTCAGGAGTAATTTGACACCTAGTTTTCCAAAATATCGACATTGACATTTATCAAATTCAGGAATAATTTGACACCTTTTCCAAAATATCGCCCTTCACATTTATCAAATTCAGCTATAATTTGACACCATTTCCAAAATATTGACCTTCACATTTTTATCAAATCCAGGAATATTTTGAAACCTTTTCCAAAATATCGACCTTCACATTTATCAAATTCAGGAATAATTTGACACCTTTTCCAAAATATCGCCCTTCACGTTTATCAAATTCAGTAATAATTTGACACCTTTTCCAAAATATCGCCCTTCACATTTATCAAATCAAGGAATAATTTGACGCCTTTTCCAAAATATCGTCCTTCACATTTATCAATTCAAAAATATCGTCCTTCACATTTATCAATTCAAAAATATCGTCCTTCACATTTATCAATTCAAAAATATCGTCCTTCACATTTATCAATTCCAAAATATCGTCCTTCACATTTATCAAATCCATAAATGATTTGACGCCTTTTCCAAAATATCGTCCTTCACATTTATCAAATTCAGGAGTAATTTGACACCTAGTTTTCCAAAATATCGACATTGACATTTATCAAATTCAGGAATAATTTGACACCTTTTCCAAAATATCGCCCTTCACATTTATCAAATTCAGCTATAATTTGACACCATTTCCAAAATATTGACCTTCACATTTTTATCAAATCCAGGAATATTTTGAAACCTTTTCCAAAATATCGACCTTCACATTTATCAAATTCAGGAATAATTTGACACATTTTTAAAAATAATGGTGAGTACACTTATCAAATCCCTAGTTAATTGGCCACCTTTCCCAAAATAATGATCAGTACGTTTAAAAAATAACCGACTAGTTAATTTTTAAGTAAATAAAACAAATTCCTGAATAATTTGACGGCTTTTTTCAAAATTTGCCGTTATCAAACTTTCAAGTATATATCCGCATTTCCCCAAAATTTACCGTTATCAATTATCGAATTCCCAAAAAATTCAACGATTTTCCCAAAACATTTCAGTTTTTGCCGCATTTACATTTCCGTCCTTTTATCAGAAATAAACAGTTTCCGTAAGCTTAAAAAATTCCATAGCTATAACTCCGGCGCGAGTACGTCAGTCTCCCCTGGCTTAATTTGCAAGATTGAGTGCAGAATGCGTTAAGCGGATAGCGGCTTCAATGGCGGTAAGTGCATGGATTTTAAAATTTTAAAAAATATTTTTGACCAACTTGCGGCGGGCAAATAATTTTTTAACTATTTTTTTCGGACTCCTCATAGTCTAATTAACTAGAAACCATTGTTAGTTGGGTGGGTCACGTAAAGTGCAATCCTACCCATTATAATCATGTCTTTAAACTGAAAAAAATTAATATCTGTTACTTCGGTCATTCCATTTTGTTCTCTTATCATTTACTTTTTCTAGTCTTTGTCCACTAAGCCATTTTTTTTATTAATAGCTAGTGTCTCTGATGGTTTCATTCCCATTATTTCCGGGAAGAAAGCAATTATCACAACAGTCGAATATCAGATAGTTATCTTGGAAATAGCAATGGGCTACAGACGCAGTAGGATGAGTCTACTTGCGAACAAAGGAAGATTTTATTTTTCGCAAAAAGAAGTTGGCTCCGACAACATACACACCATGTTCAACACCTCTTGGGTGAGAAGCAGTCCCCAAGTGCACGAGTCCGTTCAACTGAGGTCGGTAACGAATTTTATGGTAAAATTATTAGAGGATTTTGACGAATGTTCTATTGCAGCATGGCGCACTATTCGAAACGCAAGTTTTCAAATATCTGGATTTTGAGCTCGATTACTCGAATGAAAAGCTCAAGTGGAAGACACTCATGAAAACCGCGGTTGATTTGGGCCTGAGTAGCGTCGGCGTTCCTTTCTACTTTCTTCTCATGCTCTTGTCAGGAATAGTAGCCGTTGTCACAACAGAAATAATCTCCTACTAATTAACGTGAAAGACGCCAATCAAATACGTCACGAAACGAAATGGAATTTCTGGATAATACATCCAAACCTCCTCTGTTCTTCAAAATGACTGCACTTTACGTCACTTCAAATCTTCTCATTTAACTTATAGTAGTAATTAGTTAAGCACTTGTGATTTTAATATGTTTTCACTCGAGTGTTAATGCAAGTAGTTTCTAATCGAGACTAAATAATCTCGCATTAATAAAAAATATCAAGTTACGATTTTCAAGTCGAAATGTTATCATTGATAGAAACACCCAAAAGACTGCTGTTAATTAAAAGCGAAAACTTGCTTTCGAAAAACGAAGACAAGATTTAACACGAGTGAAGTTTACTTGAACAGACCTTGAATTTTCTTCTTTTAATATAAAGATTTAATATTACCAAATCATTGTATAAAACTTGACTTCAATTAAACTTAATCAAACACATTTATTCCAACCACATTTCTAATCGTCCATAAAACAATTGATCGCTAAATTCATGGGAATTTAGTGTCAATATTCCCGAGTTATAGAGCCTAACCTAACCTAATCTTCAAAACAACTAAATACCAAATATTTAGATGTAGAACACAAATCAAATTTGTTTTATACATAATAAACGATAATGATAATTTTATGCCCCATGCGCTTCAAAATGGTTTCTTGCGTAAATGGTATCAATCCTCCTTGTCATGGAGCCATATTGAAACCGATCCCTCAACATGAAGTGCTATATTTCGCCCCACGCTTCAAAAATTCATTTGAAGCCAATAATTATTTATTAAACAATGTAAACTTATTTCGCGATCGTTCGCATTTTGAAAACCTTGGCGTTATCGAGTTTTCTTCTTAAAGTTTTGTACGAAACACTTAAAGGTAGGGTGAAAGGTAAAATAAAGTGGTTTTTTTATTGACTCTATAAGACTAATCTACGTTGTGAAACATTCAGGAAATAATACCTAAGAATGATTTTAAAATTCAAATTAGTTTGAGACTTCATTATAGATAATTTGAATTAAACACCTTCAAATGGCGTAACGCCCCTCCCAGACTTTCTTGTACACAAAATTTAACTAGCGCCACGACCAATTTTTAAAAATTATCGCTTTAAATCTCATTTGACATTTAGAGCGCCATGTGAATTTTGTTAACGAGAAGGCAGGAAATGTTATCATTGATTTTATTACCCAAAAGACTGCTGTTAATTAAAAGCTAAAACTTGCTTTCGAAAAACGAAGATAATATTTCACACGAGTGAAGTTTACTTGAACAGACATTGAATTTTCTTCTTTTAATATAAAGATTTTATATTACCAAATCATTGTATAAAACTGGACCTCAATTAAACTTAATCAAACACATTTATTCCAACCACATTTCTAATCGTCCATAAAACAATTCATCGCTAAATTCACGGGAATTTTATGTCAATATTCCCGAGTTATAGAACCTAAGCTAACCTAACCTTAACTACAAAATAGTTAGATGTAGACCTCTAATCAACTTTGTTTTATGTGTAATAAACTTAAACGATATTGATATATTACCTGTGGCATAATTTTGTCAGTTGCTTCAAAATGGTCGCTTACACCATTACATTACTAAAGCCAAAACCTATTATTTTGCCACAAACTCTATTGCGAGAATAATTAACTCGAGTTTATATAACCTTGTGGAAAACCCGACCAGACGTAATGTTCTTAAAAATATATGTAACGAGAGTCTGTATATAGCAGAATTCAGGCTTAGATAGGGTAAAAATTCCCGTACAAAACCCATTCCCTTACATACTTTAAACTTTAAAAGTTCAACTCTTCTAGTCTGGATTTTATTTTTAGTTAAAAATATTGATTAGAAAAATGCATAATTCATCATTTTCATTTCAGTTACCCTGGCAACAGAAACATTAGCGAGAGTGTTTGGTTAACAAAATTAGCTATTGACATGATATTTTAGACTCATTAGGCAAACTTTGTTCGGAACGAGACTTGACATACTTAGAAGTAAAAATGGTACTCGAAGGAGCGTAGTAAATTGTCTTAAAATTTAAAAAAAAATGATTATGGCTAGAAAATTTGAGAGATTTGAAGTTTTAAAAGATTGTCGTACTTATCATCTTCGAACTTCGGATTTTACAAGCTATGCTTTAAGTGGAGCCCAAAATGGGGCTGAACGAAATGGAATTTCTTGGAAATAATCGATATTTTAAATACAGGTCGTTGAATTTTCACATCGTAAATGTTATTTATATTATCCTTGATTATCAAAAACGCCTAATTTATTATAGGTTCGCCAATGAGACTGAAATTGAATACGCGACACTTGCAGTGAGTTTATTCGCATTGTTGAAGCGAGATTGACCAGAGTTTGGGAATTAAGACCGCTTTTCTTGAACATTTGCACTTTTATTGCTTGTCAGGAATGGCGTTTCAGAGAAAGCAAAAGGGCCCAGAATGAAATCATGAGGGATTATTTGAAACGATCTCTAAACATGAAGTAAATTTCATATTTCAAACTCTAGTAGTAGACGACTATTAATTGGGGTAAGCGAGAAAGAATCGCCTTAACGCGATGAAATAATCCTGCCTCGCTCGCTCGCTTGTTTGACAAAATTTGTCAGTTAAAAGTGGAAAACTCGATTGCAATCGAACCGACGGGTGAAGCCGTTAAGCTGAGATTTTAGACAAAAATATAAGAAAAATTCATTAATTGTAATCTTATTATCTCTAAGAAACTAATATCATTCAGTTTATGAATGCTCGGAAGATTATATTAGGTTCATATTTTTATTCATTTTGTCGGTTTATTTACAGAGTTAAGTGGACTTTTCTTCCAACTATTCAATTAAATTCATTATATACCAAACCAACGGGTAAATGGTTCACTGTAAGTGATAAAAACGCTTTATTTCATTACTTAATTAAGAAGTATAAATACTTAATCTTTACGATGGTTTTAGAAATTTCAAATCTTCACGTTTGACACGCCACGCTTAATTTTCGATAAACGACTGGAATATTTCACTCCGTCTTCTCCCTATGAAGCGACCAACACGATAATCCTTTCGGCACCCCCGAAGAGAGTCACGTCCTCTTCCTTTTCCTTCTTAAATATGGACACTCCAGTAAATTTCCCTCAATAAACATTCCATTCACCACACAATTAATTAATTTCCATTCTCGGTTCAATTAGGTGGTGATTCTAATTGCGTCCACTTTGGTCATTCTGTCACTTTTGCTCGTCGTTCACTCCGTCGTAACCAACAAATACAAGTCGGTGCCCACCAAGAAAGTTGTCAAAAAAATGGCCCGAGAAACCCTGGAAAATGTTTGGGAGAACGCGTCGCTCTTCTGCCTCGAACGTAAGCGATTAAGCGCACCCCCAAACAGTTTAAAACAATTCACCCGCGCGTGAGCCGGTTTCAATAACCAAGATTATGTCCCCATAACGAAAGATGGCTGGCGCTTTAATCATTCATGGTAAAGCGAACTGGATAATTTTGTTCCCTACAGCTATTCCCTCTGTTTTGCCCCACATTACTTGTCGTCTGCTGGTGGCGTCGTGGCTGATCGGAGTGACTTTCATTCTGTTCTACTTGGGTTGTTATTTGCGGACAGAGTTCACGACGGAGAGCTACAATTACATCGACACTCTCTCGGACTTGATCAAATCGGGAATTCCACCATTAATGTTGCCGGAAACATACGAGCACCTGCGAGCTTTGGTGAATATCCTTCTCTATGTTAAGTCTCTCAATTCTTCTGACGTCATGGTTGCGTATTTACAGGCAGCCCACGACACGGCAGTTAAGAAATGGCTAAGGGCATTCGATAAGATGAAAGTATATGAAGAAATTGACGATACTTTGGAAGAAGATTTCGAACCCGTCAGTTCCGGGGAAAAAACGATCATAACTACGGTCGAAATGCTGTTTTCCATGGTACCATATTTAAGGATGAGCAAGGGAATAAACAATTTCGAAAAGAACGTCAAAAATTTCGTAGAGGTCATCAAGAACAAAGGAGGACTTTACTTTTCGCAAGAAGACGTTGCCTTCGACTACGTACACACCATGTTCAACACCTCTTGGCTGAGAAGCAGTCCCCAAGTGCACGAGTCCCTCCAACTGAGGTTGGTAATGAATTTTATGGTAAAATTATGAAGGGGTTTTGAAGAATGTTCAATTGCAGCATGGCGCCCATTTTCGAAACCAACGTTTTCAAATTCCTGGACTTGGAGATCGTTTACAGGATTGAACAGCTCAAGTGGGAGAAACCGTTGAAAAGCGTGACTGCTTTGGACCTGAGTAGCGTCTGCGTTCCTTTCTACTTTCTTCTCATGTTGTTGTCGGGAACAGTAGCCGTGATCACGACCGAAATCATCTTCTATTATTTAACATGAACTCGTGAAATTAAATACGTCACCACACCAAATATAATTTTTCTCTATAATAGACAAACTTTGAATTGACTTCGAATTGTATAGTTCACCAACGAAATCACTGCGTGTTGAGATCTACTCGTGAACTTCTTCGGGGTAATTATGCACTAATGCGATTAAATAATTACTCACTCTTAGAGATGTGAAATTACCGTAATTTTTAAAAACGGTAATTTACCCGGTAAATTACCTATTGAAATTTTGGGAAAACAAAACTTACCGTTCAGTCGGCAATTTTTGGTAATTTATAATTTCGTGTGCTTACAATGCATTATTTAAAACAAAGTTTAATAGTGAGCACTATCTGACTGATTTACACGTATTTGCGGCTTTTGCTACCAAGACGGCAGCCGTGGCCTTTCTAATCTGATTTCTAGTTAAAGATTTATTAAAAGACTAGTTTCTAGCGCAACTTTGTAAGTACTGATTAGCGAATAGCGCCTGGTGAGGCATTTCGGAAGTAAACACACAAATGATTGATCATTTAAGTGTAAAATGAACATTTAATGCGTAATAAAAATGGTAAATTACCATTGTAAAATTACGGTAAGATATAAAACGGTAATTTACGCGGTATTTGGTAAATTACCGGTAATTTACGGACGGTAAATTACCGACTCACATCTCTACTCACTCTCGTGAGAATTTAAATGAAATTTAATTAAATATATGGATGTACGCTTTACGTTTCATCAATAAACATTGCGATAGAATAGTTTGTCGTCATCTTTATGACAGTTTTAAGGGGGAAGAGTACTTAAAATGATCTGTTATAGTTCGAATCAAGCATCTATAATTATAATTTTACATAGATGAAATATTTTTCGTATATATATTCCGAACCTTTCTCTAGCGATTAAAATATTTTTCATTGGTATTAAACCAATATTTAAGTAAGAATAATTATTCCGGCGGAGACTGTTTTTGGATGTAGTTATTCGAATCCAGTGATGGCAATAATTATCACAATTTTTTGACTGATATATCGATGTATAGGGCTTTCACAGCTTTATAAATTAAAGTGATTTTTATTTCAATCAGACCATTAATTCCAATGTTATAAGAGAAAAACTGAAAAAAAGGCAATTAACTCATAGATGGCACTCATTCTACAAAGAGTTAATAAATAAACCTCTTTGAAAATGAAGGAAGGTTTCCTCCTACAGTCCTACTACAGCAAAATTCCCCCTGATATTTATGAGATGATGGAAGGGGTGGGAATAGTATGTCACTCTTCTGCCGCACCTGCATTACGGTTTATTGAAAGGGTTTTTCAATCCCTTTTGTTATCATGTTTAGGCAGCACTGTCCAACCTCTCCCATATAATCCGAGTTTGCGCTTCCATTTACCTTTTCTTAACAGATCTTACCCTAAATCTAGGAGGTTAAAAAATTGGTTGCTAAAACTCATTTTCTATTCAATTCGGGCTTGTTAGTCCTGTGCATTTTACGCTTGTAGTGGACTAGAAGCAGAAGTGCACAATCCCTCTTAGGTATAGTATATTTGTAGTTTTTATTTAAACCTCGCTTGATTACGTTACTGTTTTTGAACATGGATAAAAACCAGGAATTATTAAATAATGACAATAAAATTCAATCGTCCATCGCTAAAGTTTTAAACCGAAAAAAACGACCGCCCAGTAAAACTTTGTCCAGAAAGAAAAAATATAAGGAATTCCGAAAGAAAATTTGGAGTAAGAAAACTACTCAAGTAGCTTTCAATGCATTGGAAACTCAGAAATTTCCAAGCTTAGAAACGATTCCTTTTGAGACCAATTTCTCTGAAGCCACTTTGCAAGGCGTGGTACCAGAAACTTCATCCGTGAGTGATTTGAATTTGTCATTGGTCGTTGATGATGGTCAGAATATGGTCCCACACTTTAGGGACAGTGTGATTCAGGCAACCACAAACTCTTCGATTTCAAAACCCATATCTTGCCCGTTGATTAATCTAAAAAATTACTCCAACAAAGGACTGTGGAAGGCCGATAAAACTAGTTCAGAACGGCAGCAGAAAATTCCGTCTATAACGACACCGACTAACAGAAAATCTGTTTTATTGACTACTTCAACCCCTAAAATTTACTATATTGCGCCACCCAAATTGAGTGAATTGGAATTAAAAAGCATAGAGGAAGGATTTTCATTATCAGAGCCGCTGGCAGAGTTGACAGTTGAATACAATCCACCTCATCACATGGAAGACAAAAACGCGCAACTTTTAGAAGGAAGACGCATTGTTGACATAAAACATTTCATCAACCAAGTTAGAAGCCTCGAAGTTCATTGCTGCCACAAAAACACTAGAGGGTCATTCAAGTTTGTAAAAGAAATAAGATACGGTTTCTATTCTTATTTTTACTTCGAGTGTGCGTACTGCACCAAAAGTGTGAAAGTTACCACGGACTCAGTTGAATTAAAGCAAACTGGAGAAACTAAGGACCTAACAATAAATGACTCAGTCGTCTGGGCATCTATGAGCACTGGAGGAGGTCATGCGAAACTAGATGAGGAATTTTCCGTAATCGGTCTTCCTGTATTATCAAAGAAACGCTTCATTAAGACAGAAGAAAAACTCGCAACGGTAAGTACCATAGTTATAATGCATAAGGTTTTTTTTTTCCGAAGTGCACGTGAAAATGTTTAAAAACAAACGTCACACCTCCTTATAAAACCATATTGCTTCTACTCTCCATTATCTTCTGCCTTAACTTTTATTACGATTTATATTATATTTACGATTTTCTAAGAAATGGGAAGAAGTTTTCTATGAAGAAATGCTGTCAGCTGGGAAAGAAGAAATTGGAATGGCAACTGAAGCGGGAGACGTTCATGAGGGTGTCCCTTTTATTACCGTTATTGTAGATGGTGGATGGTCCCACAGGAGTTACGGTCACCGTTACACTGCTAACTCGGGGGTAGCAGTGATCATTGGAAAAAGGTCGAAAAAATTTCTCTGGTTAGGAGTCAAAAATAAGTATTGTGCAGCGTGTGAGTTTTGTAATAGACAAGGTAAAAACCCTGCCAACCATGTTTGCTACAAAAACTGGAGCGGACCATCAGCCAGCATGAAGGCTGACATTCTAGTAGAAGGCTTTCGACAGAGTGAAGCTATGCATGGATTAAGGTATCAAAAATTTATCGGCGATGGCGATTCCTCCGTGTATAAGAAAATTTTACAGAACGTAGCATATGAAATTGAATGTTCTAACCACGCGGTGAAGAATTTTACTTCACATTTGTACAAACACTCTGCTTTGTCGGCGGAATACAAGCGATACCTCAATCCAGAAAAAATTAGGAAAATGACTAGAGCAGCTAAAGGAGCAATTTTTCACGCGTCCAAAAATAGGGAGACTGTTTCTGACCTGAAAGCTGACTTAGTTAACATTCCAAAACACGTTTTTGGCAACCATAAGCACTGTCGGACTTTCTTTTGTGAATATATAAACGATAAGAGAATGATCATCCAGCGTAATCTATACCTTAAAATAATGTCTACTGTAAACAATTTGGCGGCCAAGGCTGAGAAGCTAATCACAGACGATACCAGCAACAGAGCCGAAAACTACATGTCCTTGCTTGCCAAGTTCAATGGAGGAAAACAAGTGGATCATGGGAAGAAAAACAGTTTCCAAGGAAGATGTTGTGGAGCCGCATGGAATCAACATCACGTTAGAATGTGGCATAGGCGGCTTTGGAAAAAAATGACAACTAAAAGTCCTAATAGTTTTTTGAAAAAACACAATGAGAAGAACCGTAAGCATTTGGAATCTAAGAAACGGTCTCTAGCCAGAGAATTTACCAAAGAGGAAAGACAGAGGAAGCATCTTATGAAAGCTAAGGAGGTTGCCGAGGGTCAATCTGATTATGGACCGAATTGCCAGCAACCCGACATACCAGCCGAAGAGTTTGAAAGACGAAAAAACCGTTTATTATCCAATTTGTCAGTTGACGAACTGAAGCGCGCCAAAATTGAAGAGAGCACTCGCGGGCAAGCTAGTAATGAAACTTGGCTAGAAGAAAGAAGACAACGTTTAACTGCCTCCAACTTTGGAGCTGTGTGCAAGAGACGCGAATCTAAAAAGAGCGAAAATCTAGTCAAACGTCTTTCATACTCCCCACTCATTAGCACACCAGCAATGGAATAAGGGGAGGCTAACGAAGAAGTGGCCAAAGACTCTTACACTGCTGCAAATGACACCCCTGTGGTTCAAAGCGGGATATTTATTGATCTGGACAAACCATACCTTGCCGCCTCACCGAATGGTCTCATAGATGATGATGGTCTCGTTGAAGTGAAATGCCCAAAATCCATGGAAAACATTGAACCGCTTGAGGCACCAGATTTCGTCAAAGGATTTTGTTGTACGAGGGAAAACAATAGATTGAAGTTTCGTAGAAATCACAATTATTTCTATCAAATACAGGGACAACTTCACATCACCCAAAGAAATTATTGCGATTTTATCATTTGGAGTCCCAAAGGGACGTATATAGAGCGAATATATGCGGATGAAGAATTTTGGTGTAAGAAGATGAGTCCCTTTCTTGACAGATTTTACCTGGAATGCCTCCTTCCAGAAATTATTGACCCCCGCCAAACACGAAACATGCCGTATCGGGAGCCAGACTTCATCCAAGAAGCCATGAATAAACAGAAAGGAAAAGCGAAAAGTGATGAACCAAAGTCCAAAAAACGAAAACACGTCAATGATGCAAATCCAGACTTTCAAGGTCAAATCATTTTAGAAAAGCCACAAACGAAGGACAAGCCGTGTCATGATATTTCCAATGCGAGTCTAGAGAGAAAATCTAAAGTTTCAAAGAGAAATCTAAAAAAGACTCCACAATCGACAGATGAGTCTAAGATAATGAAGACAAGAAGGAAATGTACCTTGAAAGTTCCTGAAAAGCCTCAGTCGAAAAATGGCTCTAAAATAGTCAAGCCAAGTCGGAAGGGAGGTTTGAAGATTTTTGAAAAGTCCACGTTGAAGGATGATAATTCGAAGGTCCCCAAAAGACCGACATCTAAATATAACGAAAAAGTTCCCAAAAAAAGCAACAAATGCAAAACCGGATAAAGAATGAGTAAGTGGCCAACATGGTCTCAAAAAATCAGAGCGAAACAATACTTCAAAGTCAACTTAAAACTTTAAAACTAAAATGCAATACTGTAATTGTTCAAATAAGCTTTAAAAAATTAAAAAAATTACTTTGTTAACTTTAAAACCGTTAATAACAATTAAGTCAATTCTAAACCTTCCAACTTTTATAATCGGTTCAGATATTTTTGTAGTAAAATCGAGGGGCTAATCACTGCTTTCCTGTACATCGAGTACAGATTAAGTGTTATTGATTTTCTTACAGCGTGTACACCGATGATGTTAAGTGACTAGACCCTCGAGAAAAATAAATAGAAAAAATGTTAAGATAACTGAAAATACTATGGCACAGGACGATCGAACGCACCTTCCCCTTTCAATGAAAATAACCTGTTGGTTTTACAAAACATAAAGGGGAAGCTCTAATCCCTGCTTGGGGCGGTAGTTCTCCAGTGCCTGGTGCATGGTATTTTTAAAAACTTTGGACCACCTTGAATAGGCTAGCTTTTTCTTATACTTTTCGACACAGCAGGTGTTTTGAAGATGTATATTTAAGCCTGTCCCACCCTAGGTATTCAGCGTCGTCACTCGTTCAAAGCACTTACTATCAATAGCATCGATTGAGTTATCTTATGGGTAAGAGGAATTGAATTCCGGTTATGGGATAGCTTATAGGAAGAAACCTTCTAAATTTCCCCTATAAGCCCTGCTGCAAAGGGTGGCGAGCGGAGTCATCCCCCGCGCACCTGAGCGCCATCCATTGAAAAAGATTCGAACTTTAGGTCGGTACTCCTCCCCCTTAATTAGAGTCGAAAAAATACAGATGTGGGCGTATTTTCCAATTGAAACTTGAAAATATACCGAAAATTAAATTGGATTTCTTGTAAATTGGCGATGAAATGTTATTTTTAACATATAAAATTGTATTTTCTCCGAAAGTTGAAAGGTTTAATTGTAATTACGGCTTGAAAGCGTTCAATAAAACCTGTCCTATAATATGTAGGGCTGTGCGAGCCTTGAATTTTTGGCTTCGAGTCGAGTCTCGAGTATTGAAATTTTCCTTTATCGAGTATCGAGCCGAGTCTCGAGTACTCGAATCGAGTCTCGAGTATTGAAATTTTCCTTTATCGAGTATCGAGCCGAGTCTCGAGTACTCGAATCAAGTATCGAGTAGTTGGAAAATTTGTTTCGAGTATTTATCGAGTAGTTGGGACTTGATTTTCTAGTATTTCCACACTTTCTGTCAATTTATTGCTCTCATAATAGACATTTAGAGTAATTTTGATCATCGACAACTAATTCAAACAATTCCCAGACGTTTTTAGTCTTCTTCCCTTTAAATTTAATGTTGGAACTGAACTGAACTGAACAGTTATCTTCGCTATAATCACATGATAGAGATAAAGAACCTTTGCACCTAACCCGAGTTTAGGATTAGACTGAATTAGTGATAATGCAACACTCCCTCAATCGGTTCTCTACCAGTGAGTTTCCTTCAGGATGTGCCTCTCGTGTGTAACGCTAGGTAGGCCTAGTATTGTAGTAGGGCGTATTCAACTATTTGTAATTATAACCAGTATGTAATAACAGTAAGAGTGCTTTCCCGAAATGAAGAACTATGACTAACTTAACTTAAATTAAATAATAATAAACTAATATGGTTTTATATAATCCGGCGTCATTACTTGAATATTAATTTAGCATGGTAGCAGAGCGTGGTTCGCGGTATTTAACGGTATTCAACAAATATTTAACGTGATAAATGGTAATGACGCGGTAATAAACGCGGACGGAGTCAACGTATATAGCCGAGGCTTAACGACAAACGGGGCAGTCAAAATCAGTGCGGTAATCCGGTACAACGTGGAAGTTAGGGTTAGAAAACCCAGACCAAGTGTGTCAACTAATCGAGGAATGGAACTGTCTTGGACAAGTTAAAACATGCTCACAACAAGCAACCAAGGAAGAGCGACTTAAGAAACAAGAAGCCATACAACAGAGGGCAAGAACAGTACAAACAACGGCGGTGAGTTACACATAATAAGAAGAAACCTAAGACTGAACAGTACGCGATAATAATTATAATTTAAGTATAATAGTAATGGTGATCTAAGTATGAACTGATGAACATTTAATGGAACATTTTAACCATAATTTAATAATAATAATAAGACCATTAAGTAAGAATCATAGCTTGTAAACAGAAATAAGCCAATCATAAAACCATTTGAGAAATTAAGGAGTACTAGGGAAGTTAAACAAGAAGGGAGTAAATAAGCATTTAAAGATTATTATTAGAGCATTATATGACATGATAAGCTGGCAAATTAAGTAAAGTAAAGTAGAGAATATTTATAATTACAATGGCCGATTACGTAGAGACTAACAACGCGGGCAATGCTCTATCATTTCGAAAATTAAATGATTGCAATTATGAGACCTGGAAGCGCGATATGCGAATGGCATTATTAGACTATGGTTTATGGGGATTCCGGGATGGAAAAGAAAAAGAACCAGATGCATCAGCTTCAGAAGACGCGAAAACAGAATATCTTAGAAGATCGCAGAAAGCGTTATCAAAATTATCATTAGCGTGTGATGACCCCCACAAGAGTATTATAGAGAAGTGCGATACAGCAAAGGAAGCGTGGGATATTTTAGTAGGAATATATGAACCCAAATCAAAAGCGCGTATGGCAGACTTACGATCAGAATTTATAAGCTGTCGATATAAGGGTGGCTCAATGGCAACACACTTAGCAAGTTTAATAGTGATAGCAGATAATTTGAAAGCAGCGGGTTTACAAATATCGGACATGGAAATAGCCTTCCAAATGTTACATAAACTACCAGAAGCCTATAGGCAAATCAAGACTTTAGCGTATCATTGGCCTGATAAAGATTTTACTCCGAATAACGTGAACCAGTTGCTAATATCAGAATATGATAGGCAAAGGAGAGAAGATTGTGAAGATGATTATGAACAAGCCGGTTATTCATCTCACTTGCAACAAAGAAGTAGAGTTAGGACCCCAAATAACTTGAATCAGCCGAGGCCCAATAGAAGTAATAGTCGCAAAAGAAGTCAATCAAGGAATAGGATTAATAAAACTATGATAATATGTTTTAATTGTGGTAAAGAAGGCCATTATGCAAGAGATTGTTGGTCAAATAAAACAAATAAACAGAAACATAAGCAATCAAGCGACAATGAAAGTAGACGAGCTCATTTCGCATCAGCCTTACTAGCGATAAAGGATAAGGAAGCCTGGATATTTGACACAGGAGCTTCGCATCATTTTTGCCATAAGAGGGAATGGTTCTCAAACTATAAACCAATAGAATCATCAGTAGAAATAGCTGAAGGTGGAGCTAAAGCTATAGGCATAGGGAATGTCGCATTATCAATTAGAAATGGACAGGAAATAATTGATTTGATAGATGTCATACATGTACCAGGGTATAATAGAAATTTATTATCAGTGAGAAAATTCGATATGAACGGATACAAGACTATCGTGGAAAATGGAAAAGCAAAGGTATACGATGAGAAGAGGAAATTCTTCCTGAGCGCCAGGTTAACGGAGGAGAATTTATACGTCGCAGACGTCAAAGTACATATTGATGAACCAGAACAAGATAGTAAGCAGCACATAAGCACATTAACAAGTCAAACGCATGATATAATGAGATGGCACCAACGATTAGGGCACCCTAACGAAAGAAAATTGAAGGAATTACACGACAAGCATTTAGTCGAAGGCATACCTAAATTGGATGGGGAGTTAGGCGTTTGTCAACCTTGCCGATTATCAAAAGCTGCGAAATATCCGTCTCGAACAAGTGAGAAAATTAATACCACACAACCATTAGAGATAATACATAGTGATGTATGGGGACCCTCACCGATAACGTCAAGATGTGGTGGCAGATATTTTATTTCGTTTATCGATGACTATACAAGAAGAGCTACGATTTATATTATGCAAACGAAAGATGAAGCGTACGACAAATTTCAGTAGAAAGGCAAACAGGCAAGGACATCAAGGTCTTACGAACAGACAATGGCTTAGAATACTGTAATAGGCAATTTGAGAATAATAGTAAGAAATTAGGAATAAAACTCGAAAGAACCAATACATACACTCCAGAAATGAATGGCATCGCGGAAAGATTCAATAGGACAATAACAGAAGGCATTCGTACGATGTTAGAAGATGCAAAATTACCTTTGAAATTATGGGGCGAAGCTGCAATGGCGTTTACATACCTGTACAATAGATTACCTCATGACAAACTTAAAAATCAAGTTCCTTTAGAACGATGGATGGGAAAGAAACCTAGTGTACGACACCTTAAACGATATGGATGCACGGCATTTGCATTGATACCCAAACCAAGAAGAAACAAACTACAAAACAGATCAAGAATTGGTGTTTTAATTGGGTATGCAATCAAAACTAAAGGATATAGAATATGGTTTCCAGATCAAGACAAGATAATTGAACTGAAACATGTATCATTTGACGAAGATAAATTGGGGATACAGGAAGTTAACGCGAAGGTTGAAATAGTAGAACACTATGATGAAGAGTGTTTGGAACCAGCAAAGACCAAGAAAACAGTACGATTTGCTGATGAAGCCGAAGAAACATCTGATGATGAATTCGAGGACAGTATGGAACAATCTGTAGAAGACAATATGGAAGAAACTAGCCATGAATCTGATGATGATGAAGAAAGGGTCACATTCTGAAGACCCACACGTACCAACAAAGAACACGTGAAGCCCAAGGAGAAAGACGACATGGTCACATTTCATTTCCCAGACCATAAAGATAACATGGAACCTCAGAAGAAAGAAGATAGATTCCCAGATAAAGAAGAAGATTTAGAATTACCAAGAGGATGGCGAAGAAAAGAAGTACCGAGAACATTTGGGCCAAGAATAGATGTCTACTACATCACGGATGAAGAGGAAAGGTTGAGATCATATAATGAAGTGAAAGCTTGTTTACGCCAAAGAGGGATCCAGCATGACATGAGTAAATTTTCATTTAAGCCTAAGGCAAAACAGCAGGCAAGATATGCCAGAGATATGTTAGGAAATATTGAATTCCATTGTATGACGATTCCAAAGACGTATGAAGAAGCCATAGAGAGTGAAGACAAAGATAAATGGGAAGACGCCATGGATATGGAATTACAAACAATTGCAAAACGAAACGTATATGATCTAGTGAAGAAACCAGAAAACCAACATATTATTGGAACGAAATGGGTTTACGCCTTGAAACAGAATGCAAACGGCGAAACTATACGGCATAAAGCGCGACTAGTAGCCCAAGGATTTTCACAAGAATTTGGATCAGATTATACGACGACGTATGCGCCAGTTATCAATTTTGCACTTGTAAGAATTTGCGTAATCATATTTATCCTATGTTTGGGATGGACTCATACACAACTAGATGTAAAGAATGCATACTTATATGGCGATTTAAAAGAAGATATATACTTTAGGCAACCAAAGGGTTTTGTTCAATCAGGAAAAGAACAGTATGTTTGGAAACTAAATAAGGCGTTATATGGGTTAAAACAAAGCGTTAGGCAGTGGTATGAACAGTTAGACAAAACATTACATGATTTGAACTTTAAGAAGTTACAAGGTTGTAATTGTATTTACCATTATGAAGATAAGGAGATCCTACTAGTATACGTAGATGATATCATAATAATTGCTCAAAATAACCAAGTAATGAGGGAAATAAAGACAAGACTTGAATCCGAATTCGAAATAAACAACCTTGGACCATTGCACTATTTTCTTGGGATAGAATTTGAATTTCACAAGAATGGTACAGCATATATACATCAAAAGAGATATATTGCACAAATTAAAGAAGCTTGGGATATGGAACTAACCAGAATCTATGAAATACCGGTACCAGTTGGCGTTGTATTCTCGAAACGACAATGTCCACCTGAGGGGCAAAGAGTAGACTTTCCATACCGACAAATAATAGGAATATTGCTATACATAGCACAACGTACAAGACCTGATATTATGCACGCGGTAATTAGCTTATCCAGATATTCGGAAAATCCAGCCAAAATACATTGTGATCATTTAACAAGAGTATTGAAATATGTATTTGATACTAATGCGTCTGGATTGAATTATAACGCATTAAGCTATTTAACGGTCGACGCTTATACCGACGCATCCTATGGGATGGATTTAGATGATGGTAAATCAACCACAGGGTTCATACTAAATGTTGGCAATAATCCAGTTCAATGGAGAACTGTTAAACAAGACAGTCGCATTATCAAGCACCGAAGCTAAATATTTTGCATTAGCAGAGACAACGAAAGAAGTAATTTGGATATCAAGAATTATAAACGAATTCGTAGATATTTTTAGATTACAGAGTAATGAATTAAAGCCAACCATATATTTTGATAATCAGGCAACAATAGCTTTATCTAAAAATAGTATAGAGAATAATAGAACGAAACATAAAGATATCCGATATCATTTTATAAGAGATTGTATTAATAAAGGTCTTGTTAATGTTGAATTCATAAGAACAATTGATAATATTGCTGATATGTTTACCAAGGCAATACCAACTAGAAAATTTAAAGAATTTTGCAACACACTAAGGTTGCAGTATTAACCAAAGTGATACTATTTATGATATAAATAGACAATGTGATTAATAATTAATAGATTAATGTGATAATAAGATTAACGTGATATATAAACGGTGATAATAGACTAAAGTGCTATAATGTGACAAAAGAACATAACAATGTATTAATGAAGTAACATAACAATGTATTAATGAAGTAACATAACAATGTATTAATGAAGTAACATAACAATGTATTAATGAAGTAACATAACAATGTATTAATGAAGTAACATAACAATGTATTAATGAAGTAACATAACAATGTATTAATGAAGTAACATAACAATGTATTAATGAAGTAACATAACAATGTATTAATGAAGTAACATAACAATGTATTAATGAAGTAACATAATAATGTATAAAAAAATCAGAAACAAAACAAAGATGTATAAAGCATAATAGCTCAGACAACGAAAAAAGAGGGGAGCATGTTGGAACTGAACTGAACTGAACAGTTATCTTCGCTTTAATCACATGATAGAGATAAAGAACCTTTGCACCTAACCCGAGTTTAGGAATAGACTGAATTAGTGATAATGCATCACTTCTCTATCGGTTGAGATAGAAACCGGGAAAGAAACCGTTTTCGGTTTAAGACTGGTTGGGAAAGGAACCGTTTATGGCTTAAAACTGGTTGTTAAAGAGACCGTTTATGGCTTAAAACTGGTTTGGAAAGAAACCAGTGAGTCTCCCTCAGGATGTGCCTCTCGTGTGTCGCGCTAGTAACTTAGTATTGTAGTAGGACAAGCAGAGTGGCGCAGTGGAAGCGTGCTGGGCCCATAACCCAGAGATCCGTGGATCAAAACTATGCTCTGCTAAATTAATGCAAAATAGGAGTTGCTATTTTGATATATGTTAGTTTATTCATACAATGATCATGTAAGCAGAGTGGCTGGGAAAGAAACCGTTTATGGATTAAAACTGGTTGGGAAAGTAACCGTTTGCGGTTTAAAATTGAGAGGGAAAGAAACAGTTTGCGGTTTAAGACTGGTTGGGAAAGGAACCGTTTATGGTTTAAAACTGGTTGTTAAAGAAACGATTTTTGGCTTAAACTGGTTGTTAAAGAAACCGTTTTTGGCTTAAAACAGGTTGGGAAAGAAACCGTTTTCGGTTTAAGACTGGTTGGGAAAGAAACCGTTTATGGCTTAAAACTGGTTGTTAAAGAGACAGTTTATGGCTTAAAACTGGTTGTTAAAGAGACTGTTTATGGCTTAAAACTGGTTTGGAAAGAAACCGTTTATGGCTTAAAACTGGTTCGGAAAGAAACTGTTTATGGCTTGAAACTGGTTAGGAAAGAAACCGTTTATGGCTAAAAACTGGTTGGGAAAGAAACCGTTTGCGGTTTAAAATTGAGAGGGAAAGCAACCGTTTGCGGTTTAAACTGGGTGGGAAATATACCTTGTTCGGTTTGATTCTGGTTTGAAAAGAAAGCAAATGTGTTTTAAAAATGGTTTGATGGCACACCAGATCAAAGCCGTAAATGGTGTAAAGGAAATTCAATTCCAAACGGTACATGCTCTCAAGATAAACCATACACGGTTCAAAAATGGTTGCGAAGTAAACCATTCTCATACCATTAATGGATTCAAATGAAACCATTTAGGTTACGATTTTTTAACAAAAGTTTCACACCCCTTAATGATTTAAACCTAAACCATTATTTTTTACTGTGTACTGCGACAGCTTGCTGCACTGCCACCGAGATAGCCAACTTCATTAAACGCTCGAAGTCAAATATGGACACCGATTCTTCCCGGCCACGTTGATTGTCCCTATCGCTGTTTCCTGGTCGATGACCTCCCTGTCTCCAGGTCGATACATAGGGTTATTTGCAAAGCCCAACAGGTAGTTACTGTGAGCTAATTCCTTTCTACGTGTCTCGCCCTGCGAGAAAGGGTATTTACTCGCATCTTCTCTAAGGTCATCGTTCACTGGATCCGTTTTCCCATCCATTGCTCGTGTGGGTGAAAGATTGGTCATAGTGGTGCGTCTGCCTTGAGAACCAGTTCTGACACTTGTTTCGTAATACTTGGGACAGATGCCTTCTTCGTGCAGCTTTGAAATCCTATCGCTTCTTCGTTTGATATTTGATTCCGGTTGCATTCCGGTTGCATTAAATTAACGTTTTCAACTTGTAACCCTCCTCATAGCTACCCGCTTTCCGTTGAGTGTGCTAGATGATACGTTGGTCTTTCGTTGAATTCGATGACTTCGGATAGTGTACGTTGAAGTTAAGCGCGGCCGTCAGTAGTATAGGGCTACATTTCGTACCACGGTAGAGGTATAAAGTCGGTGCGTGGGATCTGGGTCATGGAAACTGGGTCATGGGAACTGGAGCGTGGGAACTGGAGCACGCCGCCGCGGTGAATCTTCGCGAGTTCCTTCCCCCCTCACCCCCGCGGGGTTCCCCGCGCGCGCCGCGAGTTCCTTCCCCCATTTTAACTCCGCGCGCGGCGCTAGTTTCGTACTATTCAATTCCAGGAAAAATTCTATTGTTAAATTCTTACTATTTACTGAGATTTTATACTGAGACTATCCCTTTAGTTTTTTATCCTGAGACTGTCCTTTTAATGAATTAAGAGGTGTTTTTCCTCGGTAACATCAAACCTTAACCTTTCTATTTTCATACCTTGCGTGTGACTAATCAGTAATAGGGATTATTTATTCAACAACACGAACTGGCTATAATACGTTTTATTCAATGCCTTCAAATATATATCAGTTTAGTTTTTAAATCATTTACATCGTTTACAATGTAGTTGTAAAGAAATGGTTCATCAATAGGTAGATTAGTACCAAAATTTTTGCGAAACTTTTCAATGACATTATCGTAGTTAATTACTTTTAAAGCTTTCACTAGGTTTTTTTCGACCCTTTCGTTCCAGTCAGTTTCTTCGGACTCGCACATAATATCGTGGGCTATTTTGTTTTGGCAAGAGGTATTGTCGCAGCATTGGGTCATCTCCAATAAGATTTCCGTTACGTTTTTCAGAATCGCTTCTCTCATAGTTTCAACGGCTCTTGTTTTTTCGTGTAGCTCTAAGTCTTTGAGGGCTTTAATTTTCTTCAAATAATCCCAACTAGATTGGTTAAAGGAAATGCCCCCGCTTGTAGCGTACAAAATGTTGTATTTTTCTCGACATCCTCTCGTGTATTTTCTAATGTCAAATATATGACCTTTCCGGTTTACGAAGCATTCTAGCTTTAAATTGGTAGTAGTTGGATGTAGCCAGACGGAAAACCTCGGCGAACTTCCTTTGAAGAAAGCGTCGATTTCGTTGGAAAACTCCTAAATATTAGACCAAACGTGTTTCTTTAATGATATTTGTACACGAGTGTCGGTACGTCTAAAATATACCTTTGGGGTCGTGACATTACCAACCCAAACTTCTACTTTCTCCGAAATATTGTGAACTTGGTTCATTTTAAAGCGGTTAAGAAATGACGATTTCGACGTTGAGTTCCTACCTAATATAGTTTTTCCTCAAAGTTCAGGTGATCTCCAAAAAAGAGTAATACGAATGACGTCATATCTAACTCAACCAATCAGTGCGCCTATATTATAACTGTTCGACGAATGACGTCTATTATAACAGTTCGACGAATGACGTCATATTTGCCTTAAGTTTTACTCTAATGATACAAACGTTTTTATTGTTACATTGGGACTATTTGTTACAAACTTCTATTGTTAAAGTTAGATTATTATTTTTTTTTTGTTGACGGTCGACGGCATAAGCATTTTCTAATGGCATAGAATTAAGGCGATATTTACAAAGTCACGTCCTGTTCTTATGGAATATTTACAAGTCAGCTATATAAAATATAAATGGAAAGACCTATGTTTGTATTAAGAAGTGCTAAGCTTATTGGCTGACTTAACCATCTGGGTAGAAGGTTTAAAAAACTAACCAATTACAAATTATGTACTAGAACGTTTATAGCACGTGATTTTACTGTTACAAGCACTTCTTGGAATCGGATGTTTCTTAGAAATCAGCTAAAGACGGTCATTTAGAGGTCTAACCAAGTTATCTAAAATTTCAATAGAAAAATAGTCAAAAATTTTTAAAAAAGGCTTTTTGTTTTCAACTTGGTTTAAAGTTTTTGATGAAAATGAAGTACGAGTGCAAAATATAATTTCTGTGGATATAGTGGTTTCAAGCGTGTAATTTTCGAGTAAAAAACCACGTTTGTTTTTGTGATCATCAACTTAAATAAGGAATACATATATTCACATTGAAAGGTAACATTTTTTGCTATATTTAAATTAGTTTTGGGGTGCCTAGTGTTTGAAATGTGCACTTTAATAAATTTCAAGAAAAATATTCTAAAAGTGAACTATCGTTATGAGTTATAAACGTGCCAGGGTGTTAGCCACTAAAATAAAATCAATATACATGACAAAAATGAGTAATGAACGAAAAATAAACGAACTCCTCCTCCTCTTCATTTAAATTAGCAATGCGTATAGAGCTTCATCTATTTAGTTGTCTTAAACGGCAGAAAATCAACCCTTTTCTTATGAAACAAAAGTCATACCATCCTGTTAACTGGAAATGGTAGCTGTAAAACCCTTTCGCTAGGAATGCGAGATGTAAAACCCTTTTCTCTAGAAATGAAAACAATGTATCTGACTGAGAATTTAAGTTTATTATACTACAATTTACAATAAATAAAAAAAAAATTAATGTAAAAAAGATACACGAGCCACTTTAGTATGAGTTACCTCTTCTTGGTCTCTAAATGTAAATGATCTACGATTGCTAATAGTATGCCAGCCGGTATTATGCGAACAAAATTCCTCACTATACATATTAAATAAAGGTTTTTTTATGCAATTACTACAGAAACTTTTCTGAACGTCCCAAATTACTTCTACCATCATGTCGTCTCGATGCACTACTGTATGAGTTTTTACCGCTAGATATTTCGTATTTGGTTCGTCCATATCGCTAAAAAAGACAAAACAGTCTCTGCAAACTCTACGTTGGCATTTCCTTTCACCTTTTCTCCATGTTTTTAAAAAATAGTCATATTCTATGTGGTGGTACCCATCCAATAAAAAGAAAGGGATGGTAACTCTATTCCTTTGCGTAGCTTGAAATTGAGCAAAAGTCAAGCGATTATCCACTTCGAATTCAATTTCTGATTCTGTGATCCAAAGCCAATTTGGCATTTCTTCGGGGTATAGATCCTCTTCGCCCAGGTTCCCTCGTTCACCAATAGCTGCTTTCCAAAATACCTGTTCAGATACTCCCCAAAGTTGGCGTGGAATTGTTTTCTTAATATCATTAAAGGTTTGCTCCGTATTAGCTAAAACGAATTCCATGGTTACTACCATGGCTCTAATGGCCATGGATCTCAAAGACATGGGTGACCGAGATTCCATATTGATTTTAAATATATGAAGAGATGCTTTAAAGTTAATAACTGAATGTTGTATGTGCCCTTAAGTTTTAAATTTCCCCTTAAATACCTACTGTTAATTAGATAAAAATATTCGCCAAAAGTAACATTAGGTCGATTGAAAGGTTACTTACCGATAACTGGAATCGAACCAGGATCTTTCGAATTCTATATTTAGCAGCCAATACGCTACCAATCGACCTAATGTTACCTGTGATCTTTGAGTGTGAAACTATAAGTCTATTTTTCCAATAACTACTATTTATACAATGTATGACGGAGGTGATATTAGATTTTTTGGCAAAGGTAGTTTAAGTATAGTAAAGCATATATAAGGCTCATTAGACTTCAAAGTTAATTGTTGCGTTGAGTCATAATTGCAAGAAAAATCCTTCTATGCCAGAACTTCGAATTAACTAAAACGTCATTGTTTCTAAGGCTTGAGTTCCAAGAAATTTTAATTTTATTTAAAGGTATGGTTGTTAAGTTTTATTTCTCTATTCGTTTAAGTATGTCGCGCCAATTTTCCCCTGCTTTCACGTGCAAAAGCGATAGGCTAGATAAACTACATAAATTACCTTTTACACTCCCTTTAAGAAGTCTGAACAATATAAATACCGCACCCACCGCCCCGCAAACTACAAAATATCCTCATTGCTTTCGCTTAATCTCTGCTAAAATTAATAATTTCTTCAAAATGGTAAGTAATATATATAAATATATATTTTTGGTACTTTTTCTTACTACCCCATAGTTTTATGTTATCTAGGCTCAAAGCAGCAACCCTTGGGAGACTCTTCAACTACAGTTTAGTCAATCCGAACAAATAGGAGTTAAACTATGCAAGTTTAATAATAAATTGTACGTAGACATAAGAAAGTACGCTCTACCCAGAATACCCCTTAAATCGGGGGTATGCATACCCATTGAAATAGTAGACGACTTAGTTAAGGTTTTGAAATTAGCATCTCTGAATAAGTTACCGCAAAGTTCCTGTTTGCCTGGGATGTTGGAAATCGAGAAAATAAAAGAAAAGGGTTGTCTAATAACGAAATATAGGGGCCAAGCGCGCGAGAAGCAACTGGATTTGAAGGCCGTCGATATACCGGAAGTAGTAGAACTAATATCGAGCATCTTGAAGAAGGTTACGTTGAAGTAGTAAAATGTCTGATGATGAACCGCTAGACCTTTCTATTTTTAGAGCAGAAAACTTTTATGAATTAGTTAAAGTAAATGTAGCCAGATCTAGGAAATTTAACTGTTCATCATACGAATACAAAATTATCTTTAAAAACCTTGATAAAATATGTGTGACGGAACTATATGAAAAATTGAAACTCATATTTCAATCAATCATTGAGACTATTATCAACGCGGGTAGAGACTACAACAGAGTCAGGTTTTGTGTTAGAAGTGACCAGCTGGAAAATGCCATAAATTTAAGATTTATGGCGTTGAACGAACTGACAGTTGATAGGCTTTTTGGTGCTATAAGTCAAGTTAGTCAATCAAATCGTAATTTCATTTTAGACGGTGATATTAGAATTGATGCAATTTTTCTAAAAACTGATATTCCAATATCGGGTAGAAAATCAGTCAGAAATAGATCGATGTTATCACTAGAACATTACATGAAAAACGGGAGGACTTTTTTACCAATTTTAAACGATGACGATCTTTGCGTAGCTCGAAGCATAGTGTGCGGAAAAATGGTTGCGGACTTAACCTATTTAAAACCACAAAAACAAGATAGATCTGGTTTCGACTATAACCGATACCGTAGAATACAGGCACCTAACAGACCGCTACAGAGGGAAGAGGCCCTAAAACTTCACCATGAAGCTAACTTACCGGTAGGACCCGTTAGTATAGAACAGATTTCGGCTTTTCAAAAAATCTTAGAACCCGAATACCAAATTATAGTGTTTAGCGCTGAAAATAATTTTAAGAAAATTTATGAAGGTGAAATTTACGCTGAAAAAAAAATTTTCCTTCTGCTTCTAGATACACATATGCATGTTATTAAAAGTTTAGCAGCCATGTTCGGATGTGTTTCTTATTGTAACAAATGCTTAGTAACATTTAGTAATGTATTTAGGGCCTCAAATCATAAATGTTATAATGAACCCACAAAATGTTGGCGATGTTACTCTGAGACATTCCACGAGAGCCCATCCTTGGACGTCGTGAAATGTCCAGATTGTAATAGGTATTTTAAAGGTCCCGAATGCTTCCAAATACATAGAACTAATAAAATTTGTGAAAAAGTAAAAAGATGCAAAATTTGCTGCGAGGAAATTGAAAAAAATCACAAATGTAGTAAAGTATGCCCAAAATGTAAAATTGAACACCCGCCTAGGCTTTGTTACGTCCAACCCCTTACTAAAAAGTATAAGGAAACAACTTATTGTTATTTCGATACCGAATGTATAGTAGATAATTCCCTTCATACCCCAATACTTCTAGTTTCTGCTATGCAAATAGAGGAAAATGTTTACGATTATAACATTTTTAGAGGACTAGATTGCGTAGACAAATTTATGCAATACCTAACCCAAGTAGATGAAAAAATTGTTTTTACAAGAGACAACAAAAGACGTAGAGTAACCAAACCTAGGTTTGAAAATGTTACTATTGTTGCTCATAACATGAGAGCCTATGACGGGTTTTTCATTTTACAATGGTTAATCCATAATTATGGAAAAATAGAAATTATATTCGATGGAGCAAAACTGCTAGCAATGTTTGTTAAAAACCAAAATTTAAAATTTATATGTAGTTTTTCCTTTCTGGCTATACCATTAAGGGCTTTTTCGGAGACATTTCAGTTGGGTTCAACCTGCAAGCAGTTTTTCCCATATATCTTTTTAAACAAAAACAATTTAGATTATTGTGGAAAAATTCCCGATAAATCTTATTTTCAGCCAGAGTTTATGAAAAAAGATGATAACATAGCTTTTGAAAAGTGGTATAGTGAAAAGTCAAAACAACCCGTTTATAATGCCATGTTAGAGTTACAAGAATATTGCGTGGCTGATGTCCAAGTCCTTCAAAGGGTGTAGACTGTTTTCGTAACCATTTCAAAACAGTAACGGGTTTAGACCCAATGAATTGCGGTGCGATAACCATAGCTGGAGCTTGTACTTCGGTGTATCTTCACACATACTTACAGAAGAATACCCTTGGTGTCGTTCCAAACCCTGGATTCCGTGGTTCAGGTAACCAGAGCAAGAAAGCCATAAAATGGATGGCATGGGTAAGTAAGGAAAGAAAGGTCGAGATTCAAACTGTAATGTCAGCATCAGGAGAAAAGAAAATTGGACCATATGCAGTTGATGGTTATTGTGGTGACCCGGAAATAATTTTAGAATTCATGGGCTGTTTATATCACGCGTGTAAAAAGTGTTACAAAGGAAGTGAGTGGAATAGCGTAGTTAAGGAAACCAATAAAGTTATTTACGAAAAAGGACTTGATAGAATACAATACATTAAAGAGCTTCATCCTAGGGCTGAGATCATTACTATGTGGGAATGTGATTACGATAAACTGATGGCTGAAAATTCAGATTTTAGGGAATTTTGTAATTCAGTCGAAGTGTGTGACCCTATCTTATCAAGATGAGTGCTTTATGGAGGACGATGCGAACCCCTAAAGTTATACTATAAAGCAGATCCAAGTAAAAATGAACGTATTTTATATTTTGACATTATGTCTTTATACCCTAGTCAAAATAAATATGGTATTTACCCGAAGCATTTCCCTGAGGTGATTCAATTCAATTTTGATTATCGGAAAGACGCTTATTTTGGAATCATGTCGGCGACATTGTTACCCCCATATGGTCTGTACATTCCTGTATTACCCTACAGACATAATGGGCGATTGTATTTTCCTTTATGTAAATCTTGTGTAATCGAAGAAAATACTGAACTTTGTAGTCATAGCGATGGTGAAAGGTCAATTTCGGGCGTGTGATGTACCCCAGAAATTTATAAAGCTATGGAAATGGGTTACAAACTTTTAAAAATATCAGAAGTGCATCATTATAAAGAAACTTTCAAATATGAAAAAGGTGTAAGCGACGGACTTTTCGGTGGTTACGTAAATAAATTTTTAAAGATTAAGCAGGCCAACTCGGGGTTCCCCTCCTCAGTTAAAACCTTCGAAGAAAAGAGGAAATATTTAAATTCAGTTTATGAGACAGAAGGAATCAAAATCGAAATGGATGAGGTAACTAAAAACCCTGCTATGAGAGCAATCTCAAAAATTTGTTTGAACTCACTATGGGGAAAATTAAGATTAAATACTAACAAACCAAAGTCTATCATAATAGACGATTATAAAGATCTAATTGGCATTTTAGTAGACGACACAAAAGAACTTAAAGATATAAGACCCCTAAATGAAGAGCTAGGTTTGTTAACGTATAGTTTTAAGGACGAGTTTCAACCCTTATTTTATAAGGGGAACCCATATGTTGCCAGCTTTGTTTCAAGTTATGGTAGATTAACTCTATATGAAGCACTTGCAAAGTTGAATGAGCGTGTACTTTATATGGATACTGATACCGTAATCTTTGTTGCAAAAGAGGGGGACTAAATACCCCCTACCGGTATTAACTTGGGGTGTTGGGTAAACGAACTGGGAGAGGAATCAATTTTAGAATTTGTTTGCAATGCTCCAAAAAGCTACGCCCTGAAAACTACAGACAACAAAACTATCGTGAAAGTAAAAGGCATAAGTCTTCAAAATCGAATAAATGAAAAAATTGTAAATTTTGACTCCATGGGTCCAATAGCGACGGTACTGGGCCAACCAAGTCTGTTGATAAATGGAAAAAAGGTTAGTTAATTCTCCCCTTAAGAGTTACAAGAATGCGTAACATTGTTTCAAATTTCAACGTGAAAAGGTTCTTTCTGACTGGAAGAGCAACACGAAAAACAAGAGTGCCAGGATAAAGAAGGCGGCCAAAGGAACTGGAGGTGGGGAAAAGTCCTCCGAGTCTCTTTCTCCACTAGAAGAAAGACTTCTGGCTGTTTATGGGACAGAATTTGAAAGCGGACTTTCAAACACCAAGGAATTTGGCATAATTGTTAGTACAGTTAATAATTTCAAATAGATTAGATACCAATGAAGTCTAATCATACATTTATAAGATATGTTCTTCCATAAGTATGACACACTTGCTAAGCTTCGTAATGCTAGAGACTTACTGAGAGCTAGTTTGAGAGCGTGACAATTGACTAAACGCGGTTTTGCAGTCCATCAATTGATTTCAATTCCTATTTATTCTGTACCGAGCCTTTCACCGCGCCTCACCTGGCATACGTTGCTTTACGAGAATCTATAACGTTTAACCAACAAGCTCTCAGTAACCAGTTATTACAAACTTATGGAACATCTCGTAGGAACTTATGGTCTAATTTATAACTGATAATGTAGGAGAACAACCATGATCACAGCGAATGCGGAAGCAATAATGGTCCAAAAGATAGGTCCAGTGAAAGTGGATGTAGTAAAGATCCACAATATATGGAATCCATGGTCATGGAGGAAACTCCAATTTATGTCGGGTTGGAAAACTTCGAGGTGATTGAAAGCCCTCCAAACCCCAAAAAAAGATCTGCCGCACATAATTCATGTGTCGACGAAGGCAGTTGTGACGTCGTTGAAAATCACGGGAAAAAAATGAGGACTGAAGCAGTGAAACATAGTAAGTTGTCTCCTATGATAAAATTAGTGCTTTTCTGTTCATTCAGCTTAAACGACCATTATTTGCTGAAATCTGTAGGTGGATTAGACGAGAAGGGCAAATGCCATCAGAATTCCAAAAATGATTCGGCTTTAAAAGCGTCATCAGACTTTTTAGAGAAGTTACAAGTGACTCAAAACGAAGCACTGTCAGAAATTGCAAAAGCTATAAATCGACAAGCAAAAGCTAATGAAGAAATAGCTGCAAATCAAAAAGTTATGATTGAGCAAATTAAAGAATTAATTTTGATTAAGAAGGAGAAAAATATAGTGGCAAAATTAAAATTGGCAGCAAGCAGAAGGCAAGAGGATGCAATGGTGTCCGTTTTAGAACAAATCGCCCGAAAATGACCAATTTTATTCAAGCCATGCTATTATTTATAAAAGCCATGCTATTATTTATAAAAGCCATTCTATTATTTATTAAAAGCCATTCTATTACTTTTTTCAAGCAATTCTATTCTTTTTTTCAAGCAATTCTATTCTTTTTTCAAGTAATTCTATTCTTTTTTTTCAAGCAATTCTATTCTTTTTTCAAGCAATTCTATTATTTTTTCAAGCCATTCTATTATTTTTTTAAGCAATGTTCAAAAACATGCCAAACCAAAAAAAAAAATAATTAAATTTTTTTCTTATGTTCAACGTGTAAATCTCAGTCTTATGATTTGTTGCCTTGTTTCCATCCCTGCTAAAAACCAATCGTCTCGCCTCGGTCCAGCTGGACCTCTAACTTCGTGCCACACTGGATTATCTTCCCATAGTCTGTCCATTTCTCCAAATTCACCAGGTCGTAAAGGTTCTAAATCATTAAAATCTTCAGGGACTCCTCTTAACCGACATATGTTATGAAGAATAATACAAGCATAAATAATTTTGCTTGCTTTATCTGGTGCGTAGTGCAGCGCCCTGTCTTTGAGAAGGCAACGGAAACACTGTTTGAGAACACCATTACAACGTTCTATGACAGATCTGGCAGACTGCTGACACCTTGAAAATCGCTCCTCTGGCGAGTTTTCAGGCGGATTGATAATTGGTGTTATTAACCATGGGCTAAGCGGATATCCACTGTCACCTATAGAATAAAATAGGTTAAGTTTAATAAAACTATTTGCACGATTAGCGTAAGCCTAAAAGATCTGTTCCATAAGTTTGTCATCATTTAATGAGAGCTTGTTGTAGAGTACTGCTAATGAAACGTCATAGAGTTTCGTAATATGTTATTCTTACCTAGCAGCCAAGATCCTTTTAAAATTCCTTCCCGGTGGAGCCTCTCCAAATACCCAGATATATGGGATGTTTTGAATATGTACGTATCGTGTGTTGAGCCTCAAATTTTGCATTTGCTTGCAAAATTACAAGATCGTAGTCGCAAATCTATTTGATGTGTAAATTTGTTTGAAGATCAATATACATTTTAACAACGCATTTGCAAACAACTGATAATTCTATAGTCTTACAAGTTGTACGTTTATGGAATGAAAATGTTGACATATATAAACTCCCTGTTTTCACCATTAACTTTGGAAGGAGGAACAATAGCAACATGTGTGCTATCTATTGCACCTAACACTCCGGGAAAATTAGTTTTTTCCATGAATCTATATGGAATTTTCTATTCGTTAAAAACCACCATTCCAGAACTCTAAATAATTAACATTATTACCTAATTTTTTTAAGGGATCTAGAGGCTTCTGTTGTAGGAAACTTGATCCATTTATCCCCCAAATTGTCCACGATAGCTGCGGTTACACTGGTCAAAACACGACTTACTGTTGCCTGACTCACATTCAAGTACAAATCCTGCCCTACACATAACTGATAGGAGCCAACATCGTAAAAACGCAAGACTATCAATATCTGAAAAACGTCAACACACATCAATATACCACTACACCATAAACAACTGTATAAAATCATGGATTAAATATACCTTAACGTATATTTAATCCATGATAAGATTAATTAATACTACTCACTTTTGAATCCACAGGCAAATTTGTTTCCCTCTTTCCCGACAAAGGCCTAGCTAACTCTTCGCATAATTCCAAAACTATGCATTTTTCCAACCGAAGTTATCTTCTAAAGCTTAAGTCACTTAACTCGAACGCTTTTGACTTATCGCGTATTACTCTTTCACGTCCAAAATTGCGTCTATTTACTCTTTCACGTCGACAATTGCGTCTATTATTTTGATTTTCTATATCGTAAGCGAAATATAGCAACTCGAGGCGAGCTGCACGCAGAGCCATTTTTAATTGACACTGTGAATGGGGTAGTGTATACGGGGAATTAACGGAACGGAACGGAACGATCTCGTTTGATTGGACAAAATCCCATTCGAGATCGTTCTCACCACCTAAAAAGCCGATGAGTTCGAGATCGAGAACTCTGTCGACATCGATAGAGATGTCGCTCGACAAATGCTTATAGAATAGCGTTTTTCGAGATCTCGGCGGGTACTATCGAGATCGAGAGAGATATCGATCGACAACTGCTTATAGAATAGCCTCCCTGTAGTGAAAATCTGGCATCGCTTAGTAAGCGCTGTCATCAAAGAGGGTTACTGAACGTACCTCATATTTGAAAGTATTCATAATCAATCAAAAAGAATTAAATTAGCCGTTCCTTTTAATGTACGTAGAGATAAATATACGGCAACAATAATAATGTTTGGTGCGTGCATTGACCCGTTCCGACAGAGATAACTTTATAAATCCTTGATTATCTTCGTACAGTGTCGTTGGTGAATTCATCTGTTGTCCCATGTCTTCGAGCAGTCGACTTAGCCATAGTATTTCTTGGGTCGCATGCGCTGCTGCTACGTATTCCGCTTCGGTTGATGATAACGCCAACAGAGGTTTGTTTCCGGCTTGACAAAGCTATGGTATTGTTGCCCAGTTGAAAGAGGTAGCCGCTAGTTGATTTGCGATCCGAAAGGTCCCCTGCCCAGGCCGCTTCTACGTATCCTACGAGTTCGAGATTCGACGATGACGAAAGAGTCAGAGTGATTTCCTGGGTGCCTTTAAGATACCGCATTATCCTTTTTAAAGCTGTCCAGTCTCGATCTCGGGGATTGGATACTCGGCGACAGAGTATGCCAACAGCGCAAGCTATGTCAGGTCGTGATACCGTGGCAATATGCAAGAGAACACCAATTGCCTTTCGATATAGAGTGTTATGAGGCAAGACGTCGTCTTCACCTTCCAGTCTTTGATATGCCAAGTCCATGGGTGTTTTCGTCGGCTTCGAGTCTTGCATACCATAGTCCTCAAGCATATGTTTAATCTTGGTGGACTGATGAAGATGGAAACTCCCATTTTCGTCCAGTGAGACTTGTATACCAAGGTAATAAGAAACCTCTCCTAGATCCTTGATTCCAAAGTGATTGTTCAGTCTTTTGCGATGGAGTTGATGGTTGTTTGTTGTACGTTGGTCATGAGCATATCGTCGACGTAGAGAAGAATGTATGTCCATGTCTTGTCCAACTCTTGCCTATAGTTGAGACAGGGGTCTGTTAGGGCGAGGTGACGAAACCTTGCCTCTAGTGAAGTTCTCTGTTAATAATATTTCATTAGCCCTCTTATTCCAAGCGCGGGCGGATTGTTTGAGTCCATAAATGCTATGCTTGAGTTTGCAGACTTTCTGATCTTTCCCATCTGATACAAATCCCGGAGGTTGTTCCATGTACAATTCTTCATAAACATCTCCATACAAGAAAGCCGTTTTAACATCGAAGTGTCTCACATGCATGTTTGTGGCGGAAGCAACGCTCAGCAGAACTCTGATGGTTTCGTACTTGACGACTGGAGCGAACGTTTCGTCATAATCTTCGCCGTATTTTTGGGTGAAACCTTTGGCGACAAGGCGATCTTTGTACTTCTGAATTTGTCCGTTGTGATCGATTTTCGTCTTGAAAACCCATTTGCATCCAATGGCTTTACGGTTTTCGGGTAATCGTACAAGATCCCAAGTCTGGAGGTCTTGTAACGATGATATCTCTTCTTCTGCGGCCTGAATCCATTTCCTCTGTTCACTACGAGGGAGCTGCAGTACTTCGGTCCATGAGGCAGGCTGACGTGGGTGGGCAGTAGTTGCCTTGCACGTAAGCCGCCGTGGGGGAACTCCTTTGTTTATCCTTTTTGAACGTCTTGGTATGATCCCTTCATCATCGGTCTTATCGTCGTTGGATTTCGAGTCTGTAGTCTCCGATTCCGAGGCAGTGGAGTATTCATCGTCATCTTCGCCATTCGAGTCGGATATGGATTCAGCCGTAAGCAGCAAGTCCGTCGATATCTCAGCTACGTTCTTGTCCCCTTCTGGCTTAGTGTCGAAGGAAGGGTGACTGTGTTTCTCGCAGAATGTGTGGCCTTCATCGATTTTAACATCTCTGCTCATGATGATCCTGTTGGTCTTAGGAAGTAGTACACGATATCCTTTGGTTGCCGTGCCGAATCCAACCAGGATGCCTTCGATGGCCTTATCTTCCCATTTGGTGCGTTTGTTCTTGGGTACGCGTGCAAAAACCCTGCTACCGAAGACTCGGATGTGCTTTAGTTTAGGTTTTGATCCTGTCCATAGTTCGTACGGAGTCTTCTCTATAGGACTACTTGGTAAGCGGTTCTGCAGGTAAGTAGCGGTATTTATGGCTTCACCCCAGTAAGAGTCGTCCAGGTTGGCATCCACTAGCATGCATTTCGCCATTTCCACGAGAGAACGGTTCTTTCTCTCGGCTATTCCGTTCTGCTTAGGGGTGTAAGGTACAGTGGTTTGATGCTCGATGCCTTGTTGTCTGAAGTATTCCTGAATTTCCTTTCCTACATATTCCCCTCCGTTGTCCGAACGAATCTTTCCGGGTTTTCTCTGGAATTTGTTTGAGACCATGGCAACATATTCCTTCAATCTGTTCAGGACTTCAGTTTTCTTCTTGATCAGATATGTATGAGTAAATCGTGAAAAATCATCCATGAAAGTCAGCATGTAACTGTGTCCTCCGACGGTTTCTCGTTTCATAGGACCGCAGATGTCCGTATGTATGAGGTGTAAGGGTTGACTCGTTGTAGATTCCGATGTCTTCGGGAAAGGTTTCGATGCCATCTTGCCCTTGATACAACTTCCGCAGAGTAAATTACATTCGCACTTGAAGTTTCTTGATTGCAATTGGATCCCGATGGCCTAACCGTCTATGCCATAGTTGTAAGCAGTGCTTGTGGTTGGCCCTTGTTGTGACAGCATTGGCTCTGTCTTTATGCTTCAGTTTGTACAGCTATTCATCCATAACAGCGGTTGCGGCTACTCGATTTCCTTGATAGATTTGACATGTGTCGCCTTCAAAAACCATCTTGTGCCCGGTTCTCGCCAGTCTATGGACCGATAACAGACTGCCTCCTAGTTTCGGAACGCAGAGAACGTCTTGAACTTGGATGTCTCTGATGTCTCCTTTTGGACCGACACATCTTATCATGCCCTGGCCTACTCCTTCCGCTTCTATTACCGAATCGTCTGCCAAGAAGACCCTCTCTGCCGTCGGTGTGACTGTGTCGAAGAAGAAGCGGTCGCTAGTCATGTGGCTGGTGGCCCCTGAGTCAACGTACCAAGTGCCTGGCGTTTGATCTTTCGATGCCTTGAAGGCAGCGAAGTCGGATTGTTGAGCTACGGGTTTCATAGAAGATGAACTCTTGCTTTGATGTTTGTAATATCGTTTCTTCGATTTCCCTTGCGGCGGCTTCACCTTTTGGTTTCGACAATCCATTTGGTAGTGTCCATACCGCCCGCATTTGTAGTATTCGGGCTTATCTTCCTGACTTCTGGATTTCTCTTGACTGTGCCAAGTCCTCAGTGCTGTTTCCGTTTGTTCCGGATCGTGCTGACCTGAACCCTCCGTTCGTCGGTTGAATTCGTCAAGAAGCTTAGCTCGAACAAATTCCAACGTCAGATCAGCCTCGGGTTTGACTTCCAATGCAGTTACGAGATTGTCGTACGAATCCGGAAGGCTGCACAGTAGCATGCAAGCGATATAACTATCCTTCAGTACTTCTCCAATTCCTCGTAACCGTTCCACTAACTCCATCATGGCGGTGATATGCTGTTGCATCGTTTGTCCATTCTTGAATCGCATTTGATGCATTCTTCGAAG
Source organism: Phalangium opilio (assembly GCA_019434445.1). Classification (NCBI taxonomy): domain Eukaryota; kingdom Metazoa; phylum Arthropoda; class Arachnida; order Opiliones; family Phalangiidae; genus Phalangium; species Phalangium opilio. Next base: position 134,322 of record JAEQBA010002941.1, read on the forward strand.
AAGAAACAGCTTGGTTGTCATGGTGGACTGTTCGTGGAGTTTCTGAAGAGTGGTCCACATGTCCCTGGCAGTGGGCTGGAGGACTATGTGGATAAGTTGGTCATCCTCCAGAGACAATGCTATCGCGGCTTGGGCTTGGTGGTCACGTTTATCCCAGTCAGTTGGTACATTCTGCGTTGGTTTGTCCTCATCAACTACGGTCCATAAGTCATCTCTGGTTAGAACCATCTTGAGTTTGAACTTCCATAGCTGATAATTAGAGGCGTTCAGCTTCGTAATGGTAAACTTGGAGTCTCCATTCGTAGCCATCATGCAAGAACGTACGCGGAAAAAATAAAACTACTTCAAACAGCGCGGTGTGCGAGGCCCATAACCTGTTAGATTAAATTGAGGCGACTAGTTTGAACACAAATAGTTTATTAAATCAGTCTAACATTGAGATAACATCGCATTATATATAGGGTTAAAAAATAATATTAAACCGTAAAAAAACAATCTAGACGTTTCTTTAGTAAAGAGCAAAGGTCGCTCTCGGACGCCGTTGCTTCCCAGCTGGGGACCTTAACAGCGCCTCCCCAATTTTCGCTTATCATATTCCAAATTGAACCTACGGAACAGCCGTCAAGGCACACGGGATCGGCCAGAGGGTTCGACAAACGCCCCCTGAGTAGGTGACAGAAGCTCGACACATGCTGTAACTGGATGTGTTTATGATAAGGCGGGGTTTGAAGTAATGACAGATAATCAACATCCTAATAATACGTTGAGAGTTTTTAATGACAGTATTAAGTCAACAATAGCTAGGAAACGATTTAATCCCGAACAGTGTAGATAGTCATTCCCTCTTAGTTACATCGAAGAGGCTATTTCTGATTGTAATAAAATGACAATAGCTGATTTCTGGTGTTTCAACTACATTAGTTTAACCTCTACCAAAAAGTTTAAATTTCCAAGTAGCTACAGAGAGATAAATCTTATTCCTAATTTTATTTATTTAAAAAACTATCCCCATTAATTTTTTATCCTGTGTAACAACCTAAAAAATTCCCGAATATGTAAAAAGTAAATTTACAAATAATAAAACTTATCTTTACGAAAGAATAACATGTACAATAAGAACAAGTTGGAAAACCAACGTAAACCTCTCCAAGTAGAGACAAAAAAGAGCTTTTTAAAAATAGTTAAATATTATTGATAGTAATTACCTCTCCGAGTGACGTATGTCACGGAGAGGTATTACACCGGCCGTGTCTGTCTGTGTGTCTGTGTGTCTGTCTGTCTGTCAGACCCCACGTGACCGCGTTCGCAGTTTACAAATCGGAGCAAACAAATACCCGATTTCCGGAACGCGTTCGCGGTTCACGGAAATTTGGTCATTCATCTACCAACACCTGTCTTTACTAACTGGCTTCTAAGGACCACAATCTGCTAGTCTTTGTCCATCCCACATGGACACTAGTCTGTACGTGCTTGCTTCCAAGCACCACCAACTTCTGTTCTTCGCCAATTTCACCTTGACTCCAGCTTCTATGCACCACCATCTTCTGCTCGTCGTCAATTCCACATTGACACCAGCTTCTATACACTACCATCTTCTGTTCTTCGTCAATTCCACATTGACACCAGCTTCTATGCACCACCATCTTCAGGTCTTTTGTCCATTCCACATGGACGCCGGTCAGTACATTCTGGCTTCTTTTCCACCGTCATCGTTTGGTTTCAAGATATACGCGGCGAGCGGCTAGGGTTACGAGAAACGTCTAGCCTCCCAATGGCAGGGCTTCCACCAAAGGTTCACGCGAATGCGTTTTTATCTATTATTATAATGGAAACGGATCGTATATATACCCCAAAATTTGAAGAAAGCGGGCAAGAAGGGTACCCTTCACTTTAAACGTCAATATTAGCAAAGTTTCGAAAGATATTATGAACAACTTTATTTTAAACGATTTAACTATTTTTAAAGTTATTTACTGGCGATTAAAATAATTAAAAATAATTATATTTATTTAAATATTAAAGATAAACCCAAGTACCGAAGTCGTTAAATCATTGCCTCCTATATCTATCAAGGCCCGTGCATTGCGTTATATTTCGTACATTGTCTCTTATATCTTTTTAGGCCCGTGCATTGCGTTATATTTTCTACATTGCCTCCTGTATCTATCTAGGCCCGTGCATTGCGATATATTTTTGAGAACAACAACCAAAATGGGAAGCTCCTCTCAGAACCATAATAATTTGTTTTCTCTGTTATATGAAATGAAAATATGGATAATATTTTCGGCAATTCGATTTGAATGGCTCTTTCTGATGTATCATTCTCTCAGCACTGTTCATAATGGACAGGAACGTAGAGATTGGAGACACTTGGAATTACGATAGTGTTTCAAATCCTCTGTAATGAGGGCTTAACGACTTGGAGTGACTGGAAAGATAGATACACATCCTATTTTTTAGTTGTACCATGCGTACCACAATGTTGCCAGGCGTTTATTGAAGGATGCTTGGGTACTTGGTACAGACTGTTACGTCTACCAAGTTTCCTAGCATCCAAGAATAAATAGGATTCATAGAAGCCAGTGTTATGGGCATGTCATGGGTCAAGTCGTTAAATATATCGACGCAGTTAAATAGCTGATGGCATTATTTTATCCACTTTCTCATTGCGTTTCGAGTGGAAGTTCAACTTTGGCACGGACGACAGATGGCGCTCTTAACCTTCTACCCCCAAAAATCGCTGTTGTCTGCTCGTTTTCCCCTTATAAACTTATGATTTAACGAACTGTTAAGATAAAATTTCAAATTTCCTAAGACAGATAAGCTTCTACTCCTTTCATCTTACTCCCAGTTAGATTTAACCTTGTTAAAACATAATCAGATGAATTGGGGTTATAATGTCGTAAAATCCTGTGCATACAGTTACCTAGGAGTGATAGAGACATTTTTACCGATGTCTAGAGATGTTAAGCTTAAGCGAAATTGTTTTACGTTTGAATAAAAATACCGCTTCCAGTAGTGGGTTTATAGTACTCCTTGTTTGTGTAAGATTAGTGTAGCTGTAGAGCGTTGTTGCTGTTTAGTTTATACGCCCCCTAGGCCTATTTGTGAAAGACCTTTTTTACGCACTTTTATCATTCTTTATTTGAAAAAAGTGTTGGCAATGTATATTTTTTAAATATGACGGAATTGCTGTTGGTATGATAGCGCCCTATTTGCGAAAAAAACCTTTTTTTAAACAGTTGATTCATTCTTTGATAGAATTTTGAAGGAAGAAGTTAAGTGTTAGATTTGCTCGATTAATTTTGTTCGGCAAATAATATAATTAAGCCTTACGTATTACTGAAGGAGATTGATTTTGCCAACCTGTGTGAGTATTTAAGGAGATTGATTTTGCCATCCTTTGTGAGTATTTAACTGAATAATAAAATGGAGGAAGATAATAATTTAAAGAGGAAATCAGAAAACGAAAGGCAAGGGAAAGAATGAGGGCAAAAAGGTCAGATCCCGAATTTAGGAAACGCGAAAATGAAAGGAGAAGAGCGTTAGCCGCGGAAAAAAAGGCTGTTTCTGGAACAGGTTCTAGCACGCAAAATGTTGGTCCTACCACGAGGCCAGTTGGCCATGATCGTACGAAAGATAATGCATTAAATAAATGTTCCATTGAAAGTACTGTAGGCTTAGGCATATCTATTAATAAGGAACCCAATAATGTACAAAATGTTAATGCTAATATTAGTGAAATCATCGAAAGCGATGAACAAGTACGAGCCTAGCTTATGTGTGATTGGGTTGTGGCTTCCATGTTTTGGGGACATTTGCTTTTTGTGTGGCGAGGTATGATTCAGCTTTGATATGGACAAATGTTACAAATCATACTGGTAGAGTAAGAATACGGTTGAGGTATAGCGAGAGAGTAGAGTTTCCACAGTAATTGAGAGATATTGAAAAGGCTTGAACAATTGACTATTTTAAAATTGAATTCCTGCACTTGCAAAGAATTAAAAAAAGCGATAGATGCATATATCTAGGTTGTTTAAGGGGTAGTGATAGTCATCACCACTCGGAGAGGTAATATTTTGGCTTTCCCAACTTGTTTTGATATTCCAAAGATTTATTTTAATATTATTATTTGAAATGGCTGTTTATATATTACTTAAGCTATACTACATCTGTATATAGAATAATCCTTGGTTTAGTAATTTCATGAAGAAAGCTAAGATTTAGACTCCGGCGGGTATATCTAGTATTACTTGCAATAAGCTTAGTGAAATATAGAGTAAATAAAAATAATTGAGGCCTGAGGTAGAGGTGAGCGGGCCCTACAATACCCGTTGCCAAACAGCGGGCCTGCCCGATTAGACGCAGGCATATGTTTGCTAAGCAACGTCATTTAGTAGACCAGAAGGCTTAAATCCCTATCAGAAATAATACGTCAGAGCAGGGGAAGGTAAACTGCTTAAGGTGTGAAACCGATGTTGGCATGCGTTATCGCGCCCGCGGGCAAAATATGAAACGATACCACAGCCTGCTATCGTTCGTGGATAGTGGATTGCCTATGTGGCGGGCACATTGGGCGGGTTCAATTATGAACTCGTTGCGTATGATGTACTTAGGATTAAAAAAGATAAAGCCAACAGTATCATGTTAAGTGCAGCAGCTTTAAACAATTTTGCCTTGGTAATTTGCTTTGAGTATATTTATTAGACTTCAAAAGGAGTTTCATGAAATTTTATTATATGGCAGCCTGGTATCCTTTTAAATATTACTACGTGGTGGCTGATTTCTAGAAGCTAATAGAAAACAGCATTAAATAAAACATCTCTTTCACACGTTATATACCTCGATTATAAAATGCTTTTTCATTGGTTTTTAAAAACTGGGATGTCGATATCTACCTTTAGAAACTAACAATTTACCTTTGTGAGTCACGTACAAAGAGTTAGCAGGACGTCGTCTAAACATATTAACAGATACTAGTAACGATATCTGGTTATGAATGCGGGATACTAATAGTTAATATTGACGTGGCAGAGGGAGTGAAAACAATCAATAGGGAGCCAGTTATTTCGCTACTAAACTTCGTGTTTTTGAACTTATTGAAATATAATAACTCTGCATTTGGGTCGTGTTTGCAAAATGTTGTCACGCATGAACTTCTATGTGTTTTCTACATAACCACAACAACTACACGAACTTCATGTACTATTTACTCTATGGAAATATAAAAACGCTAATTGAGTTACGTTTGTAAAACTGGACTGCCATTTTAAAACGAAAACGTTATCTAATCGTCTAAAGTCCACAATCTTTCATTCTGTTTTATATAACCCTAGATTCTTGCCTAATTTGATATAGCATATTTTTTAAACCTATTAGATCCATTCTTGCTATATTCTACTTTTAAAGCGTCTACTATCTGCGTATACCAGTAGGCCTAGTTAATATTTCTAAATAAAAATGCCTAATCTCTATAAAATTTCTTTGGAAATAATTATAAAACGGAGCTTCATTCATGCATTACTAGTCTCAAACCATCACGACAAAGCCAATATCCTTGCACAGATGCTTACGCATCACGGTATTGTTTCAAAAAATAGTGTCCTTTTATCGTGGTCAGTAGCCAGTTGTAAAAATCGTGGGCGGAAGCCTGACGATTTTAGTTGCCTCTTTCACGTTGTATAACAATACTCTTTCACGTTGTATAACAATACACGCATGGTGTAACGAACGCCTGTATATTAGTTTATGTTCGACGATAGGCCTGCACATAATTTTTTGTTCAATGAGAGGCCTGCAAAGTCAAAAATCTAGAGATTAACATCTAAAACGTCATCAAGCCTGCTCAATGCAATCTTCAGGCGCCGTTGTGGAACTGTACATTGTATATCATGTAGTTACGGGACAATGCCCGCCTGCAACAGCGGGCACACATCGGTAACCAACAAACCTCGTGAAACTTAAATTCAGCCCTCGGAATAACGGTCGTTGCCCTTAGGGACACTGCCCGCGGTCGCTTGAGCCCGCTATATCTGGCAAGCCCACTCACCTCTAGCCTGAGGTGAAGTAAACTTTGGGTTTTGATTTTCGTGTCTGAAATGAAGAGACATCAACGGTTCAGAGTGAGCCGAAAATTAAATACACTCTTAAATAATCAGGTTAAGATTTTATAATAGAAGAAAAGATCATGGTGGCAGTTAGATTAGTAGGGCTAAGCTACAGAGTTTTATTCTCTTTATGGTGCGCATTGACTATCAGTGCGTCTAGCTACAATTTAGCTTTGGTATTATTTAACGTTAACACCCATGTTGGCAAATTAAGAATATTGTTGAGGTGAGACGAGACGATAGTGTTTACACTGCTAACCAGTTGTGAATGTAGCTATCAGAATATAGGGTAAACAGGTGAAGCGTAGAATTCATTTCCTGTTCTTTTAGCCATTAACTAATTTCCATGTGTCCAAGATTTATCCTTATTGGATGTAAAATGTCGTCTGCTTTACTGTATATTCGCTATGCTTGGAATACTGCTTCAATATTTCGTAAATTTTTACTTCAAAAAAGAGAAATAATTCCATATCTAGGTAAATAACTTTGTAGTAGTAGACCTCTTGACTCGGAGAGGTAATATTTTGGTTTTCCCAACTTGTATTAATATTATCTTAATCAATTGTTCCTATAAGTATTTTAATAATTTTTTGATTTAAGTGTTATTATGCAATATTTTACAGTTTTTTTTACACCAGATAATACAAACTTCCTGCGGTTTACTGTCCCGTAGGTCTGAATTCCCATTCGACCGAACGATAAAACAGCCAAGTTATATTAAAATAGCCAGCTGGTGGGTTTCGATTGAATGGGATTTTTTCCCTATTCTGGCGAGTTTCGATTGAATGAGTTTGTTTTCCCATTTAATGGAAACACTGAGTGCTGCAGCGACATGGTGGCACAATGGACATGTATTAGACTGTGGAACGAGAGGTGAGTGCTTCGAATGCTCGAGGGTCTGAAAATAGTTAATAAAATCAATTTTAATTAATACTAATGGTATCGTTTACTTTCGATAATCTCTAGATAAAAATAGGTTGCAAATATAATCAAGATAGGAATTTAAAAATTTTAAAAATTTGTTTTGCAGTTAGCAATTGGTAGCATCACTGACTTTCCAATATATTTTGTTTTTCCTTGAGGTCCTTACATAATAAACGCGGGTTTTTATCCCAAAAAATACTGTATTTATTCGGGTCCTCAAACAATAAACGCTACATTTATTAACGTACTTGAACATTAAAATGTAACTTTTCCAAAAAATCCATATTAATATGGGCCTTTGAAGAATAAACATCTGCCTTTTCCAAAATATGGCTTGATTTAAAGGTCAGGTTAGGTGTCTTTGAGAGGTACGGTTCCAAATTTTAAGCATGGTACCTCTTAATAGTTGACGTGTGTATGTCTTCATATCCTATAAATGCTATACATTTATAATTTTTTTCAATAAAATGATAAAATCGTATACACCCTTTAACAAGAAAAATTAGTGAATCGCTTCATAAAGGTACATTTTTCGATATAAAAATATTTCGTTCTTTTAAACTGTAAATTTTGCTTAATATTTTACTTGAGTTTTGTCGTCATTTTACCTAATAATCAGATTTTTGCGGGCAATGATAGAATCTTCGCGTTCCCAAGAATTATAATTTTAATTAAATAGGGAACACTTAAGCAAAGATGATTGTTCAAGTAGACTGATATCAAAAATCCGCCATATGGCGGGGTTTTTCGTATGGGAGACAAGCATAAGAGTGGAGTTTTGGACTACTTAGGTTTATGTTCTACAAATAAGTTATCTAAAATAACAGTTCTGTTGTATACAGAATTCAACTTTTTACCTCTCCGAGTGACGATGACGTCACGGAGAGGTATTGCACTGGACGTGTGTGTGTGTGTGTCTGTCACACCCCACGTGACCGGGTTCGCAGTTTGCGTATCGGAGCAAACGTGTTCCCAATTTCCGGACTGCATTGACAGTTCACGGAAATTTGGAAAATAGTGTTTGTCTCCGCTGGCTATTCTACTTGAGTTCCCACACCACCAGTTTTGGTTTTCGTCCACTCCACATGGACACTAGTTTGTACTTGCTGGCTTGCAAGCACCACCATTTTCTGTTCTTCGTCTTTCGTCTACACCACATAGACACCAATCTGCAACATTGGCTTCAAACACCACCATCTACTGGTCTTTCGTCTATACCACATAGACACCAATCTGTAACATTGGCTTCTACTCCATCATCGTCGTTAGGCTTAAGATGTACGCGGCGAGCGGCTAGGGTTACGAGAAACGTCTAGCCTCCCAATGGCAGGGCTTCCACCATCGGTTCACGCGAATGCGTTTTTATCTATTATTATAATGGAAACGAATCGTATATATACCCCAAAATTTGAAGAAAGCGGGCAAGAGGGGTACCCTTCACTTTAAACGTCAATATCAACAAAGTGTCGAAAGATAATAGGAACAACTTTATTTTAAACGATTTAACTATTTTTAAAGTTATTTACTGGCGATTAAAATGATTAATATCATTTATATTTAATTAATTATTTAAGATAAACTTATTTCTATGTACTGACAAGTGAGAGTTAATATAGAACGAGTAATGAAGATTGCATCCGAATCGAAACACTACACGCATATCAAAGTTAATATAAAGCGAGTGGGATGAAAAGATCTCTTACAAAACGATAACATTTTCTTTTTCCAGAATATTAAATGGAAATACTTACGGCATTACGATTCTTTTAGTAGTTGTGTAGCTATAAAGCTCTGTTTCATCTCAATATTTCAAGAACATCTTTTGATTTTAACATTTAAAATTTCCTGTTTACTTTTTAATTCATCTTTACTACATTTATATATAGTCTAAACGTAACATTTAGCTTCATTAAATAATAAGAATGATAATACTTTATCTCTCCATACGTGTTGAAACGACTGGGTCTATGAGTTAAGATAACAAAGATTTTAACCAGAATTGACCTTGTTTCATGTCCTCTTATAGGAGGTCTTAACGGTTCAGAGTGAGCCGAAAGTTAAATACACATTTATGTGATAGATGTTAGGTCCTCATTAGAATTATTGAGGATACGCAGGAAATTATTAAACGCTTTAAGCTTTACAAATGATCATGGCAATATCTCGCCGATTATAACTATGTATTTCCGGTTTGTCTCATTGGCTGGTGGACCTATGTTTGGAAAGTAAATTCGTCTCGGCTCGGAGAGGTTTATTTTGGTTTCCCAACTTGTTATTTTAATCGTCAGTGTTTCTGTGAACTGCGAACGCGGCGACTGACAGACAGACACACAGTATTACCTCTCCGTGACGTCATCGTCACTCGGAGAGGTAAAAAGAGAGATAAAACTTAAACCCGTTAAAAAAACATGATTTTTTTTAATACACCCTATTTAAAGCGATGGTGAATTGCTCAGACAGCTTTTTAATCGATACACAAGGTTAAAATATCATCGAAATCAATAAAGAAACTTACCGAAACCTTTAAAAAATGGTTGTCTGATCACTTCATTATCCCTTTAACTGAGTTGAGATGATAGGAGTTTCGTATTTGTTAACAATTCATTTTCGCAGCTAGGTCATTTTGAGAAGGCTGTCGATATTTTCTTCTCTGAAGGTATTAGGAAAATATTGTCACCATGGTTTTCGAAGCCCAACATGTAAATATTTCCAATGAGGTGTTAGCAAAGACGATGTATGAACGATATATAAATTTAAATATTCCTCTTGATGAGATGGAAAAACTTGCTCATTTTAGAGAAATAGCTAAAACTTTAGGGGTAAGCGCGAGAAGCCGGGAAAACGCTTCTAGAATGTTTAGAAAGAGATACGTGAAAGATTACAGAGATAATCAAGAAGATATAGATAGAAAAGGGCTAAAGACAATGTTTATGGAATTAGTAAACATAGGCATAAATTCCACTGATGCTGAAAATTCATCGGCTAGCTCTTGAAAAAGCGCCCACTGGCAATTTTTGAGGAATTCCTCACTGACACTTTGCGTTACTTGTTTAAAATAATGTTTTGATTAATTCATGGATTTCTTTTCTATTTAACTGCATTTTCCTAATACAATTATTAAAAATTATTAAAAATTAAAATGATTTAAATTATTACATTGTTCAACTTAGCTTTGAAAGTTGAATATTTTAAATCTGGCACATACGATCTTCATTTAGTTTAAATATGATATTAGCCGTATAAAACACTATGAGAAACCATCTAGCGTATACCGGGAACTTTTATATAAATTAGTCATAAATGAAACGAAACCTGGGAAACATCTCGAAAATGATTTAAATTATTGCATTGTTCAACTTAGCATTGAAAGTTCAATATCTTAAATCTGGCACATACGATCTTCATTTAGTTTAAATATGTTATTAAGCGTATAAAACACTATCGTTTGAATGTCTACCATTACCCCATGGTCTCATAATAATTCATTAATAAACATATTCATGGATAATAATTAAAATTTATTAATAAACATATTCATGGATAAAAACTAAAAGTCATTAGTAAATTAATCAAAAATGTCTTGATTAGAATCAAGACCTAAAAAGTATCGATAAGATTGAGGTTATCACTTGTCTGAAGGATCAGATATTAATTTTTCTTTTTAATTGAAACTTAAATGTATGCTTAAGAAAAAACAACGTTCCATTACCGTTTTCCATTGAAATAAATTATTTTATTGGTAATCAATTTCAAAAATTTACTTATCTCGGCTTTTCGACCACAATTCCATTCCCCGAAAACATTTTATCATTACATTAATTACTTTTGGGAGAGTACGTGTGTGGTTTTGCGTTTTAAAAGGTTCCTAAAGACGTTACATCCCCATTCGTGACCAGCACGCTTCGCAGTGGAACATTTTAATTATTCTAAAACCAATGGCGCCAAATTCAATAGGGACAGTAACATTTTTACTCGCGGTTTTGCAAAATGATGTAATATCAAGTGTACTTTAGTCAACCGTCGTATTGTTCTTTCTCATAGTTCACGGCATGATCAGTGTTACTGCCAGATTTCTCTCTCTAGTTTCTAACAATGGTTAGAGACAGAAAGTCAAGGGAATGGCACCGGTAATGAGCAGCAAAAAGAGAGGAAATTTTGCTTCAAGGTAGCAGAGGGACATGGTAGTGAAAATAGTAATCTAGAATTTTGTTCGTTCAAACCTTAATATATCATGAGATATTCAATTGAGGAGGCGGCACTACCCAGAAAGATTGATTTTGGCAGATAACAGCGAAAAACATTATGTTCTACACACACTGGGACTATGGGAGAGTTTCTGGGCCGCAGGTCGCACATGATGAAATTTCAACTCCAGTTTACATCAATTCTCCCTCTTCGTACTAGTAGCAGGTTAAGCTATAGTTTGCTCAGGTCCTGTTAGTCTCGAATGGGTTATATAGTCCTTGTAACTTTTAAAAGGTTGTTGTCATGGCTTAACAGACCGCTATTAAGTTTTTTATTGTTTTATAGGTAATTTTGACACGTTATCTCCCAAAAGTAATTAATTTAATGATAAAATGTTTTCGGGGAATGGAATTGTGGTCGAAAAGCCGAGATAAGTAAATTTTTGAAATTGATTACCAGTAAAATAATTTATTTCAACGGAAAACGGTAATGGAACGTTGTTTTTTCTTAAGCATACATTTAAGTTTCAATTAAAAAGAAAAATTAGTATCTGATCCTTCAGACAAGTGATAACCTCAATCTTATCGATACTTTTTAGGTCTTGATTCTAATCAAGACATTTTTGATTAATATCTGTTCCTTCAGTCTTCATTTTAATTAAGAATGTTAAGAAACTGTTTTACATTTTCAAAATCTGCACGAAGCAGAAACATATATATAGGGGACCATAACTTTAGCTCAATCAGACATTTATTTATAATGATACTTCAAAAAAAACGTAAATCATTTAAAGTTTGTATTCTTATTGTAATTAACATAATACAATTTTTTACAATCATTTATTGAAACGCGAGGCGCCCCCCTAAAAATTCCAGAAATAGGACCAAATTGACAACTTTACAAAATTTTTAAAAATGCTGATTTATGTCCGTTTATCATTTAGCTCAAAATTGTCATACGCTCAATATGAAATTCCGATATCCTTAAAACTTCATAAAGACGATCCGAGATTTTCAATTTCACACTTTTTTTGTAGCATAAACTAACGTCTGTTTGATATTAAGCTTAAAACCTTAAACAAAATATAGTCAGGGCTACCCTAAAAGTTCACAAAGATGATCCAAGATTGTTAATACGCGTAAAAAGTGCCATCTTCAAAATATGTAGCCGGGGAAAAGAGAGCGTGATCGAGTGGGCTATGCTAGTGGTTGGAAGTCCCGTAGGTTGGGACAGTGATAAGGGAGTTGAGATGGATTGGAAAGGATGATGGGCGACCTGCGGCTCCGTATCTCTCCCTATGTACCTCGCGCACGCCCCTACCCTTCGGTAGGCGATTGCTAAGTGCTGCCGCGGAGCGCCATTTTATTGGTATGAGAACTAGCTTCTATTTTGAAGATAGAGGGAGCACCCTTTACAATTTCGTCCAGTACGACCCTACCTAACCGCTGACGATGCTGAGAGGACTGTGTTGCCGTAGGTGGGGGTACAGAGGCAACGCTATAGGTATGGGGGTTTCTACTCCATTCCTCTCTCCTTCAAGGTTGGGACTCCAGGCATAGGCAACTCCATCACGCACTCGACAACGCAAAGCAACTCGCGCCAGCGTGGGAAATAAGGCGGTGACACAGGGCAAATGACCAGTTTAAAAATTCACTGGTCCAGTTCAAAAATTAAATCGGATAGGGTCAGTGGTCCACGAGACTACTAAGAAAGTTCAAGGGTAATCAGACTCCACACATTAAAATTCTAATATTTTAATTATTCACTTCTTTAGTTTAGCAGACGAAATGCTCTGGTCAATGGTAACGGACCAGTTTATTTATTCCAAGTCAGGAAAGTCACTGGCCTAAAGTCCAGTTTAAAAAATGCTTATTTGGTCACGGACCAGAAAACTCACGTAAACGCGACGCGAATGACGAAAACTACGTATTTTCCAACTGCCGAGAGGCGAAATAGCCCGGCCTCCTTTTACGTCCCCCCTTGTATTTTGAAAGTGGGACTGGGAATATGGCGCGCGAATACTTAGGCATCTAATACCTTCTCCCTAGTAAACTAGATATCGCTTCTTGGTAAAACTTTATATAAATAAAACCATGAGTTTATAACATATGTTCCATAACAAGCTTCATACATCTTTTGGAAAACAAATTTCCCTGAGATTTCCAGGCTTTTCCCCATATACTTCCCTGAGTTTTCCAGGCTTTTCCCGTATATGGAGTATCCCATGGAGCAAATGTTAACAAAGGAGGGAAGGGCAAATAGGACTATTACACAATCAAAGATATCCCCGTATCTCTAATAAAACCAGTGTGACGAGCTTCCAAAATTTAATATAATGTTAATCCTATGGAAGAGGCAACAAGTACCTACAAGCACCCACAAGTACCCACAAGCACGCACAAGTACCCACAAGTACCCACAAGCACCCACAAGCACCCACAAGTACCCACAAGCACCCACAAGTACCCACAAGCACGCACAAGTACCCACAAGCAGGCACAAGCACCCACAAGTACCCACAAGCACCCACAAGTACCCACCAGTACCTACAAGTACCCTCAAGCATCTACAAGTACCCACAAGTACCTACAAGTACCCACAATTACCCACAAGTACCTACAAGTACCCACAAGAACCTACAAGTACCCACAAGCACCTACAAGTACCCACAAGTACCTACAAGTACCCACAAGTACCCACAAGTACCCACAAGCACCCACAAGTACCCACAAGTACCCACAATTACCCACAAGTACCCACAATTACCTACAAGTACCTACAAGTACCCACAAGTACCTACAAGCACCCACAAGTACCTACAAGCACCCACAAGCACCTACAAGCACCCACAAGTACCCACAAGCACCCACAAGTACCCACAAGTACCTACAAGTACCCACAAGTACCCACTAGTACCCACAAGCACCCACAAGTACCCACAAGTACCCACAAGTACCTACAAGTACCCACAAGTACCTACAAGTACCTACAAGTACCCACAAGTACCTACAAGTACCTACAAGTACCCACAAGTACCTACAAGTACCCACAAGTACCTACAAGTACCCACAAGTACCTACAAGTACCCACAAGTACCCACAAATACCCACAAGTACCCACAAGTACCTACAAGTACCCACAAGTACCTACAAGTACCCACAAGTACCCACAAGTACCTACAAGTATCCACAAGTACCCACAAGTACCCACAAGCACCCAAAAGTACCCACAATTACCCACAAGTACCCACAACTACCCACAAGTACCTAAAAGTACCCACAAGTACCTACAAGCACCCACAAGTACCCATAGGTACCCACAAGTGCCTACATGTACCCACAAGTACCTATAAGCACCCACAACGACCTACAAGCACCCACAAGTACCTACAATCACCCACAAGTACCTACAAGCACCCACAAGTACCTACAAGTACCCACAAGTACCTACAAGCACCCACAAGAACCCACAAGTACCCACAAGCACCCACAAGCACCCACATGTACCTACAAGCACCCACAAGTACCCACAAGTACCTTCAAGCACCTACAACTACCTACAAGCACCCACAAGTACCTACAATCACCCACAAGTACCTACAAGCACCCACAAGTACCTACAAGCACCCACAAGTGCCTTCAAGCACCCACAACTACCCACAAGCACCCACAAGAACCCACAAGCACCCACAAGCACCCACAAGAACCCACAAGCACCCACAAGAACCCACAAGCACTCACAAGAACCCACAAGCACCCACCAGTACCTACAAGCACCCACCAGTACCTACAAGTGCCTTCAAGCACCCACAACTACCCACAAGCACCCACAAGCACCCACAAGTACCCACAAGAACCCACAAGTACCCACAAGCACCCACAAGCACCCAAAAGTACCCACAAGAACCCACAAGTACCCACAAGAACCCACAAGTACCTACAAGCACCCACAAGTACCTACAAGCACCCACAAGTACCTACAAGCACCCACAAGTACCCACAAGTACCTACAAGCACCCACAAGTACCCACAAGTACCTACAATCACCTACAAGTACCCACAAGTACCCACAAGCACCTAAAAGAGCCCACAAGTACCCGCAAGCACCTACAAGTATCCACAAGCACGCACAAGCACCCGGGCAAAGCACCTACAAGAGCTCAAACGCCATGTTTCTCTTGCTTAATATCCCTCTAACGGCGTGAATCACGACAAAAACGCCGCAAGTCCAATATAAAAAATTAGGGCTAAAATGCGTGTCTCTAACAGTGGTAAAACGCCGTAATTTCTATACCCAAAACAACGTAAGTCAGAGTATGTGTTAATAATGATAAAAATCAATACTTAAACTTAATTGATCTTAATGAAACTAAGAAAAGGCACATCTATGGACTGTATCTTTCATTTAAGATGGTTCCCAAACGTAACGAATGAATAGTTTTCTTTATACACGATCCCAATTAAGGTAATTTTTCAAAAAAATCCCATGTTATCTCTATGGAACAATATAGTATTTTTCACCAAATGTCTGATTAATTTTATGGATTCTAAAACCACCCTTAACAACGTTTTTCATTATAGAATTAACTATTAGTTGGATCTCTCTGAAATTTTAACCACATAATTAGGGCCCAAATTTTAGTTCACTGGCAAAATTTCAAAGCAGCAAACACAATACGAAAAACGTTACGGCCAATCAAAGAACCCTCCTTTAGCATTAGAGGCAGTATCAAGTCTTATCTAAAAGAGCGACCGCTCTCCTAGAATAAATTCGTGGATGAAAATCAAAAATTCATTAGTAAAAAAATTCGTGGATCAAAATTTAAATCCATTGATTAATGTTAAAATTTATGAATAAACATATGGATAAAAATGTATGTCCATTACTACAGTTTTAGGCTAAGATTCATCATGATTTTCAAAGCTAAGTTGAACAATGCAATAATTTAAATCATTTTCGAGATGTTTCCCAGGTTTCGTTTCATTTATGACTAATTTATATAAAAGTTCCCGGTATACGCTAGATGGTTTCTCATAGTGTTTTATACGGCTAATATCATATTTAAACTAAATGAAGATCGTATGTGCCAGATTTAAAATATTCAACTTTCAAAGCTAAGTTGAACAATGTAATAATTTAAATCATTTTAATTTTTAATAATTTTTAATAATTGTATTAGGAAAATGCAGTTAAATAGAAAAGAAATCCATGAATTAATCAAAACATTATTTTAAACAAGTAACGCAAAGTGTCAGTGAGGAATTCCTCAAAAATTGCCAGTGGGCGCTTTTTCAAGAGCTAGCCGATGAATTTTCAGCATCAGTGGAATTTATGCCTATGTTTACTAATTCCATAAACATTGTCTTTAGCCCTTTTCTATCTATATCTTCTTGATTATCTCTGTAATCTTTCACGTATCTCTTTCTAAACATTCTAGAAGCGTTTTCCCGGCTTCTCGCGCTTACCCCTAAAGTTTTAGCTATTTCTCTAAAATGAGCAAGTTTTTCCATCTCATCAAGAGGAATATTTAAATTTATATATCGTTCATACATCGTCTTTGCTAACACCTCATTGGAAATATTTACATGTTGGGCTTCGAAAACCATGGTGACAATATTTTCCTAATACCTTCAGAGAAGAAAATATCGACAGCCTTCTCAAAATGACCTAGCTGCGAAAATGAATTGTTAACAAATACGAAACTCCTATCATCTCAACTCAGTTAAAGGGATAATGAAGTGATCAGACAACCATTTTTTAAAGGTTTCGGTAAGTTTCTTTATTGATTTCGATGATATTTTAACCTTGTGTATCGATTAAAAAGCTGTCTGAGCAATTCACCATCGCTTTAAATAGGGTGTATTAAAAAAAATCATGTTTTTTTAACGGGTTTAAGTTTTATCTCTCTTTTTACCTCTCCGAGTGACGATGACGTCACGGAGAGGTAATACTGTGTGTCTGTCTGTCAGTCGCCGCGTTCGCAGTTCACAGAAACACTGACGATTAAAATAATTACTATCAATAATATTTAACTATTTTAAAAAAGCTCTTTTTTTGTCTCGACTTGGGGAGGTTTACGTTGGTTTTCCGGCTTGTTCTTATTGTACATGTTATTCTTTCGTAAAGATAAGTTTTATTATTTGTAAATTTACTTTTTACCTATTCGGGAATTTTTTAGGTTGTTACACATGATAAAAAATTAATGGGGATAGTTTTTTAAATAAATAAAATTAGGAATAAGATTTATCTCTCTGTAGCTACTTGGAAATTTAAACTTTTTGGTAGAGGTTAAACTACTGTAGTTGAAACACCAGAAATCAGCTATTGTCATTTTATTACAATCAGAATTAGCCTCTTCGATGTAACTAAGAGGGAGTGACTATCTACACTGTTCGGGATTAAATCGTTTCCTATCTATTGTTGACTTAATACTGTCATTAAAAACTCTCAACGTATTATTAGGATGTTGATTATCTGTCATTACTTCAAACCCCGCCTTATCATAAACACATCCAGTTACAGCATGTAAATGAAAGAAGTGTTCTCAGAAATTTTTTTCTTAAATGTCTCGATTTGATAATCTCTTCAAGGTGTGGTTTTGGTTTCAGAATGAAGACGTTCCAATTCGGGTGTGATAGTCTTGCAAAAGAACCAAGATACTCCGCTACTACAATGGCTAGGAAACGATTTAGACCCCGAAGAATGGGTATGGGTTCGCGATACCGAATCCTAAAACCCATTTACACCACTCAAGACAAACATTTAATACTCATTATCTTTATGCGCGGAACCTCTTGTGTAAAGAACTGTGAATGTAGACGATCCAAATTAGTTTGCTCAGCAATGAATGAACATTTTCGAGGTACTAGCTGTGATGGAGCAAAAGGGCACTCGTGGCTGAGGGGACCCGAGTTTGCGGTGCCGGTTCGGGAGTTGCTTGGGTTCGCCCTTGGTTCAGACCGTTCCATGCCCCGTTCCCTAAAGGTTTTCTCGGCCGCTTCGCCTCCACCCAGGTGTTGCCTTAATTGGCTCACTCCGCTATTGGCAATCCTCTGAGGGTCGTGGATACATTGTTTGGGCCGTATGGCACTGCTGTGCTCGGAGGGAACTCCCCCGTCCCCAGGAACCTTCTCCTGCCTTTATCCTTCCCTGTCACCGGCCACCTGGCTGGGCTCGCCGCTGATGTGTCGAGCTTCTGTCACCTACTCAGGGGGCGTTTGTCGAACCCTCTGGCCGATCCCGTGTGCCTTGACGGCTGTTCCGTAGGTTCAATTTGGAATATGATAAGCGAAAATTGGGGAGGCGCTGTTAAGGTCCCCAGCTGGGAAGCAACGGCGTCCGAGAGCGACCTTTGCTCTTTACTAAAGAAACGTCTAGATTGTTTTTTTACGGTTTAATATTATTTTTTAACCCTATATATAATGCGATGTTATCTCAATGTTAGACTGAATTAATTCTAAGGGAGCGGTAGCTCCCTTAGATAAGGCCTGATGACGGCTTTAATGTATAAGGAAGGTTTTTGGATTGGTTTTAACTTTTTTCGTATTAAGTTTATTGTTTCGAAATTTTTCTACTGAACTAAAAACCGGGCCCTTAATATGTGGTAAAAATTTCAAGATGATCCACCTAATAGTTTATTTTATAAAGCATAAAGTTGCTAAGGGTGGTTTTCATTTCCATAAAATTAATCACAGATTTTGGCTAAAAACTAGAGAATCTCCATAGAAATAACATGGGAAATTTTCCAAACTTACCCATTTTGTAACTACCCTTACAAAAATAACTATACGTTTGATAGATTTGAAAACGGTCTTAAATGAAAGCCCCATTTTTAAAGTGGGCGCCAATATTTGTTTCATTAAGAAAAACAAAGTTTAAGTATTGTTTTTAATAGTTTTAAGTACCTGCTCCGAATTACGTGGTTTACCTTTAAACTGTGGAACTTAAGACTTTTTTGCTTGGGTTAAGTAATAAGGAAAGTCATTCTAGGACTTACGTCGTTTTACTGCGGATAATCAAATTTGTAGGGCAATTAGCTAGCTTAATTGTCATTATAACTATTGCGCGTCCAACTAATTTAGTTGCGAAGTACAGATTAAACTTAATTAAACAAAATAAGCAATTAAAGATAATTACCAATTATAGGTAATTAAATTTTTACACGAGTCTAAACTATAACATCTGTTTGTGTACAAGTCTACGGAATCTGTTTAAGCGCAGACCTACAGAATATTTTTGTGCAAAGGAGTATAAATTCTCTTTGTGCAGAGGCCTATGCAATCATTTCGTGCACAGGCCTATGGAATATTGTTTTACACAGCCTCTGGAATATTGTTTTACACAGGTCTACGGAATGTTTTTGTGCAAATCTGCATGGAATCCTTTTGAGTATAGGAGTATGGAATCTTCTGTGCACAGGTCTATGGAATTTTTTGTTCATGGGTCTATGGTATATTTATGTGTACAAGTTTGAAGAATCTTTATGTGCACACAAGTCTGAAGAATCATTATGTGCACACAAGTCTGAAGAATCTTTATGTGCACACAAGTCTGAAGAATCATTAAGTGCACACAAGTCTGAAGAATCTATATGTGCACACAAGTCTGAAGAATCTTTATGTGCACACAAGTCTGAAGAATCATTATGTGCACACACAAGTCTGAAGAATCTTTGTGTCCAAGTGAAAAATCTTTATTTGCACAGGTCTACGACTTCTGTTTTTGCACAGGTCTACGACATCTGTTTGTTCACAGGTCTACGACCTCTGTTTGTGCACAGGTCTATGGAATCTGATTTGCTCATTTCAATGACATCTCTTTTTGCGCAAGTCAATAACATTTGTTTATGCTCAAGTCTAAAACATCTTTTTTTGCGCAAGTCAATAACATTTGTTTATGCTCAAGTCTAAAACATCTGTTTGTACACAAGCCTAAAACATCTGTTTGTGCACAAGTCTAAAACATCTGTTTGTACACAAGACTAAAACATCTGTTTGTGCACAAGTCTAAAGCATCTGTTTGTGCACAAGTCTAAAGCATCTGTTTGTGCACAAGTCTATAACACCTGTTTGTGATCAATTCTATAACACCTGCTTGAGAACAAGTCTATAACACCTGTGTGTGAACAAGTCTATAACATCTCTTTGTGCACAAGTCTATAACATCTGTTTATTCACAAGTCTATAACATCTGTTTATTCACAAGTCTATGACATCTGTTTATGCACACGCGAGTGACTTCTGTCTGAGCAAAGGTCTACGGAATATTTTTGAGCACGGGTCTACGTATTATTTTTGTGCAAATGGGTATGGAATCTTTTTGAGCATAAGGGTTTGAAATCTGTTTGAGCATAGGGGCATTGAAAATGTTTGTGCCTAACTCTATGGAATCTGATGTGCACATGTCTATAACATCTCTTTTTGCGCAAGTCTGCGACATTTCTTTGTACACAAGTCTGTGATTCTATTTGTGCACAAGTGTACGAAATATTTTTATGCATTGGTGTACGGAATATTTTTATGCACAATTGTACGGAAATTTTTGTGCATAGGTGTACGAACTGTTTTTGTTCACAGGTGTGCGGAATATTTTTGTGCATAGGTGTATGGAATATTATGGTGAAAATGGATTTGGAGTATTTTTGTGCACAGGTGTACGGAATATTTTTGTGAAAATGGATACCGAATAATTTTGTGAAAATGGATACCGAATAATTTTGTGCACAGGTGTACGTGATAGTTTTGTGCACAGGTGAACGTTACATTTTTGTGCAAATGGGTAAGGAACATTTTTGAGCATAGGGATATGGAATGTTTTTGTGCAGAGGTCCATGGATTACTTTTGTGTACAGGTATATGGAATGTTTTTGTGCAGAAGTCCGTGGAATATTTTTGTGTACAGGTATATGACTCATGTTTGTGCACAAATCTATAGAATGTTTTGTACACCGGTCTAGGACATATGATTGTGCACAAGTCTATGGCATCAGTTTGTGCAAAAGTCTAAGGTATGTGTTTTTGCACAAATATTTGACATCTATTTTTGCACAAGTCTATGGTATCTGTGTGTACAGGTCTACAAAATATGTTTGTGCACAAGTCTGAAGAATCTTTATGTGTTCAAGTCTACGGAATCTCTTGTGCAAATGTCGATGACATCTCTTTTTGAGGAAGTATGAAATCAGTTTTTTACACAAGCATCTGTTGTGCACAAGTCTATAACATCGGATTGTGCAAAACCGTGTGACTTCTGTTTGTGTACAAGTCTGTGGAATCTATTTGTGCACGAGTCTACGTAATATATTTGTGCGCAAATCTATGGAAACTGTTTATGCGCTAGTCTACGGCATCTGTTTGTGCACGGGTCTACGGAAAATGTTTGTGCAAATGGGTGTGGAATATTTTTGAGCATATATGGGTATGGAATGTTTCTGAACAGGTCCAAGGCATGTTTTTGTGCACAGGTCCATGGAATATTTTTGTACACAGGTCTATGTCACATGTTTATACAAAAGCCAATAGAATATTTTGTGCATAGGTCAATGGAATCGTTTTGTACACAGCACAGTTTTATGAAATATTTTGTGCGCAGGTCTAGAGAAATATTTCTGTGCAAATGGTTATGGAATAGTTTTGTGCTATGGGTATGAAATCTTTATGTACACAGGTCTATGGAATCTTTATGAACACAGGCATATATAATGTTTTGTGCACAGTTCCATGAAATATTTTGTGCACATCTCCATGAAATCTTTTGTGCACAGGTCTATGGAAACTTGATGTGCACAACTATAGAATGTTTTTGTGCACATGTCTATGACTTCTGTTTGTGCACAAAACTATGGAATCTGATTTGAACATGTCTATGACATCTGTTGTGCACAAGCCTGTGACTTCCACTTGTGTACAAGTCTACGCAATTTGTTTGTGCACATGGCTACGGAATCTGTGCACAGATCTCCGGAATCTGTTTGTACACAGGCCTACGGCATCTGTTTGTGCACAGGTTTACGGAATCTGTTTCTTTACAGGTGTACGGCATCTGTTTGTGCACAGGCCTACGGCATATTTTTTGAGCACAGGTCTAGGGAATCTTTTGTGCACTGTTTTATGGAATCTCTTTGGGCACAGGTCTATGGAATCGTTTTGTTCAAATGGGTATGGAATCGTTTCGTGGAAATGGGTATGAAATTGTTTTGTGCAAATGGGTATGGAATCTTTATGGAAACAGGTCTATGACTTCTGTTTGTAAACAAGTCTAAGACTTCTGTTTTTGCACTAGTCCGTGGATTCTGATGTGCACATATCCTTGACATCTCTTATTGCGCAAGTCTATGATGTATTTTTTTGTGCAAGTCTATGACATCTGTTTGTGCACAACCCTGTGACTTCCGTTTGTGTCCAAGTATCCGGAATGTTTGTGCACATGTCTACGGTATCTGTTTGTGCACAGGTCTACGGAATATTTTTGTGCACAGGTCTATGGAATATTTTTGTGCACAAGCCTACTGAATCGGTTTGTGCAGAGGGCCAAGGAATCTGTCTTTGCAAAGGCCACTGCATCTGTTTGTGCACAGGTCTAAAGAACATTTTTCTGCAAATGGATACGGGATATTTTTGTGCAAATGGATATGCAGTACTTTTGTGCACTGGTGTACGAGATATTCTTGAGCATATTTTTGAGCATAGGGGTATGGAATGTTTTTGTGCAGAGGTCCATGGAATCGTTTTGTGTACAGGTATATAACATCTCTTTTTGCACAAGTTTATGACATCTGTTTGTGCGTAAGTCTATGACATAATTTTGTGCGCAAGTCTATGACATCAGTTTGTGCTCAATTCTAAGGGATCTGTTTTTGCACAATTCTAAGGGATCTGTTTGTGCACAAGTCTACGGGATCTGTTTGTGCACAAGTCTACGGGATCTGTTTGTACACAATTATATGACATGTGTTTTCACAAGTCTATGTTATCTACGAAATATGTTTGTGCACTCAGGGTGACCACAAATAACCTTGTAATAGTTATAGGAAAATAGGAAATTTACAATTGATTTACAGGAAATTATAGGAGACTAAATGTTACCCGCGGCATCGCTTGAGTGTAGTAAGAACTTCCATCAAGTATTTGTACATTTTACTGATTCGACTAATATTTTTGTAGCATCCTAGGAGCGAAGGCACTCGGCGTCGCCCATCAGCTCGTCGGGACATTTTTTATTACTTTACACGCAGACATTCTATAAAGAAAGGTTTTTAAATATCTGGCCGCCATTTAAAATGATGGCAACAAATCGATCCCGAAAGACCAAGACCCGTCTATAGGTTAAAGGAATCCAGTGTACTAAATATTTGTGAAATCGGTTGAAACTCACGGACTTTCTTACAAAGAGAAGATTTGTTACATTTCTGGGCGCAATTTATGAAGATGGCGGCGGATTGCAAAAATCTTTCTTAGTACGCGCCTACTACTTACGAGTAACGTTCCTCCAAATTTTCAGCCTTCTGGGGCCAGCGGTTTGGGCTGGGCGACGATTATCAGTCAGTCAGGACCGGTCAGGACTTTGATTTATATCGATATAGATGTATAATTAAAAAAACCGGAAAAGACAAGAGAACTACTCCCGAAAAAATAGCAAAATATAGGTTGCAAATGCTTTGAAAGTAATAAAACAAGACTTACAAAGGAGCTTTGGTTTAATTATAAACATAAGTTCGTAAGATATGTTACATAAATTTGTTACTGTTAACTGAGAGCTTGTCTCGAAGTGACGTAAATGAAACGTCATGGATTCTCGTAAAGCGACGCCTGATGAGGCCCTGTCGAAGGCTTAGTACAGACTAAATAGGAAGATGGAGTAGAAAATCGCGTGTAGTCACTTCTCGCGTCGTTCTCGAACTAGCTCTCATTAAGTCTCTAGCAGACTAGCATTTCGAAATATAGGAAGTGTCATACTTATGGAACGTAATCTTAGAAACATATGCTATAACTTTAAAACATCACAGACTTCCCTGACAGATATTTTTAGAGGCTTCCATAGCTTTGGTGCTATATAACAAAACCAAAAGTGAGAGCGCACAAAATATCTACAATTTCAAAAAATGGGAAAATATAGGAAAATTATCGAAATTATAGGAAGACATCCGAAAATAGGAAAAATTATAAAATTTAGGAAATGTGGTCACCCTGCGCAGGTCTATGGAATATGAATGAATAGCTTGTTTATTGTGCATAAAAAGAACCGTAGTGGTTCACGAGAAAATACACATTATTATTTACAAAAATATTATGTTCAACGGATTTATAATTTATACATGACTAAAGATTTATATAGGGAAAGTAAAAGATTGAAACATAATAGAAATCAGCGTATTGTATTTAAGTTATCTGAAAAAATGTCAAATCTATCATTGAGGAGATTGCAGGACTGCTGCATTCTTATAATGGGATTTCTGCTATTTCTTGAGTTATAGAATAGGGCACAGTGACGTAGAATTTTTGGCACTAAAAAGTTAAGGTTTGATAGTAAAGTGGGGGATGGAGTTATATTATTAACAAGCTTATATACAAATTGTACATCACGAATTTTACAAATGTGGTCCAAAGTGGCAATTTTTACAATTTTCAATAAAGAGAGGTAATCATAGACATTATCTTTTAAATAGAAAGTGTGACAATAGAGGATAAATTTTCTTTGTATACTCTCGATCCTATTTTTTAAGTATACACTGCAGCCAGACCAAACGAGACAACCATACAAGATGCGGGACCGAACCAGACTTATATAGAGAAGCCGAAAATGGGAGAGCGAACCTAGCTTTCTCGCCAGTTTGAGTATAACTGCCAATGTGCGGCGAGTCATACTGACCGTTAAATTAACATGTTCTCGAAATAGAAGTTTTCGATCGAATATAACGCCAAGGTCTTTAATGGTTGTCTTTTGTGGAATGGCAGCATTGTGTAAGGTATATACTGATTGCACCTCACGGCAAAATCTTCTAGTATAGGTGACATGCACCGATTTTGTAGGATTGATTGGAATGTTATGGTGAAGACACCAACTGGAGATTGCGTCAAGGTCCAATTGTAACTCCGCGCTATCGCGAGGTGAGTTAATGATTTTACAAACTTTGTTATCGTCAGCGAATTGAAAAAGGTGCGAATATTTAACCAAAAATTGTAAGTCGTAAATGTAAATGTTGAATAAAAGCGGTCCAAGCGACGAGCCTTGGGGAACGCCGCAGTTAAGTTTGTAGGTGGTAGAAGTCATGGAGCCGTTACATTTAAGGACATTGACGCGATCCGCAAGGTAGGAACGGTACCAATTAAGTAGTGAACCACCCGCTCCGAGACCCTGAAGTTTATCTAATAAATATGGGTGAGAAACTCTGTCGAAGGCCTTGGCCAGGTCGAGGTAAACAACGTCGACCTGGCCCTGACCCTCGACTTCAGGAACCACCAGATTCATAAATTCAGCGTGATTGGTATCCACACTTTTGCTCTTTTGAAAGCCATGTTGGCAGGCGTTGGGAAATGCCTTGAACCAACCCTGAAGATACGAGTGCATTAATTTGTCGAAGACTTTGGCAAATACGCAGAGTAGGGAGATTGGTCGGTAGTTTTTTATATCGTGCGCGGGACCACTTTTGTATATAGGCACAATAACCGCCCGTTTCCAAAGCCTTGGGAAAGTACATAGTTCGAGAGAGAGGTTGTATATATGGGTGAGAACGGGTGTTAAAATATCAGCGCAGCCCTTTATTATAAACGCGGGGATACCATCCACTCCGGTGGAAAATTTGACGGGTAATTGGCGAATAGCATTGAGAATATCAGCAGATGGAATTATTTGTGAACAATAACGGACGGAGTCGACCCCAGGGTAATCAAGCCCGCAGGGTAAATTAGAGTCGGTTCCATCTACTGATATGGAAGCAAAATGAGGACCAAAATGTTCAGCCAAATTCTCGGCGGTCGTAATTAAGTTATCTGATACTTTCAATATAATTGGTTTAGATCCTTCACCTAGATTGCCATTAACAAAGCTCCAAAATTTCTTGGGGTGACTCCGGGCGTCGGCGCAGACTCGAGAAGTCTCCGCCTTTCTATCACGGACGGTCAAACGCCTGACAAGCGCGCGCAGTCGCTTAAACTCAATAAAGTCCGCGAGAGCCCCAGTTCGTTTGTGCTTTTTAAAATAGTATTTTTTCCTAGTAATGGCCATCCTGAGGTCAGGAGAGTACCATATGGGGAATTTGCTACTGGTCCGTGAAGAGCGTTTAGGGATGTTGCGTGCCATGGCATTCTGAAGAGTGCCAGTGAGTTGCTCGACGCAAAAATTAACGTCGCGCGACTCAAATAACACGGACCAATCGTAGTCCCGAACCATGGTGTAGAGGGAATGGTAATCGCCGCGTAAATAATTAAAGGTTGGTGGTGCAATATTTATATTGGGTGTTCCTCGCATAGCGTAATTGGTTTGGAAAGGAGGGTGAAAGTGGTCCACCTTAACAAACGAGTCGGGTAAAGGTTCAAGTGTTAGACCATTCACGTTAGTTAAAAAAAGATCTAACAAATTTAAATTGTTCGTAGGAATGTTAATCTGATTAAGGTTGAGAGAAAAGCACAGTTCGAATATATGAAGAGCTTTTGATTTTGTAAAGGAGGAGCACCCTTGAGTTCCATAAGTTTGCCAATCAACCCCTGGTAGATTAAAGTCACCCAGGAGGACAATATCGCCAGTGAAATCATGAAGAGTCTGAACTAACCGATCACTGAAGAGCTGGTACTGTTGATCACGGTAAGATGGTTTGAAATAACCGTTACCAATCAATAGAGAGTCTCCAGAGCAATTCTTGATCTCAACCAGTACACACTCCTCAGTGGCCTCGAGATCACTGCGTCGAAAACTCCGAAATGACTTTTTCACAGCAATCAAGGCTCCTCCTCCTCTAACGCCCTTAAAATCAGGATCGGCCCGATCTGCTCGGTAAATAGAATATGAGTTAGGAAAGTAGTCACAATTGAATTGAGCGGCACCAAACCAGGTTTCACTTAAGCAAATAATATCAAGATCTAGTTCCACGACATTGTTATAAAATTCCATCGATTTAGTCCGTAAACCCCTAACATTTTGGTAAGCAAGAGACAGTGAATTGAACTTGGGATTGGCAAAGTTTAAGTTATTCATTGGTCGGTTGCAGTTGGCGTAGGAGTCTCGGTAAGTTCAGTGGTGTGTCTGTGTTCCGGTCGGGGGACTCCGTTGAAGGGGGCCATAATGCAATCCACGGGCCAGATGGCAGGGTCGCTTATTTTCTCGAAATCCGATTGATCAGTGCACGTGACGTAAAAGGAGGAGTGGGTGGCATTCGGGCTTTTGGTACGTAGCCTAATGCAGTGAGCAGTAGTAATTTGGGCCACCTCGTTTAAGGTGTCACGCAGTTCATCCGAGCTTAGGGATTCATCCAATCGACTGACGAAGAGGCCTTTGGGTGGGCTTGTGCGTCTCTTGGGGGCGGCTTTAATTCGTGATGTGGCGGCTGCACCCGACTGAACCGGCTGGCGAACTTTGGCAGTGGCGCCAGGTGTAGTGGACGGAGGTCGGGGGGCCAGTGCGTGGGAACGGAGCGGTGGTGGTGGGCCTCTGAGCAAAGGGTTGGCTAGTAATGGGCCAGTACACCATGGTGTGGTGAGACAAGGGTCACCACGTAGTAGTTCTCTGGAGCGGGGAGCAGACGCTTGGTGGAGTTGGAGTGCTTCTTTAAGTTCCCGGTTTTCTTTTTCCAGGTAACCCTTGTCGGTTTCAAGTGAGTTGATTTTAGATTCCAAAGTGACAATGTGAGTTTCTAAAGAGTCGAGCCTTTTGAGAATAACGTCGACTACAGAGTGCTCGTCCCTAGTCAGGCTATCGACCATTAAAATCTCGTGCATGGCTTTATGAACGTCGTCAAGGGTCAGTGGAGTAAGAGAATGGTCCAAGGTACCACCATTGGTGGAGGTACGTTTTGGCGCAGAAAGAGAATCCTTTTTCTTATTCTTCTTAGGGGTCATACTTCCCGGTTTACAACTGGGGCAAGCCGACGGAGACGTAAAGCACGCCTTATGTAATTTGGTCGCACAGGTATCTGAACAAGTCGCTCGTGGTTGTCTTCCCCAAAGAAAGTCGTTACAAACAAAGCATTTGACAGTCGCAGCCGGCATTAAGAAAATACACGACGAAATTCAAAGAACGACAGCGAAAACATGAAAGTGGAGGTATAATTAGCAAGGTCTCGAACACAGTTATAGAAAAAGTCCCGTGAGGAGTCCCGCGGAACACACGATACGAGCTTTACCACAACGTATGGCAAACCGCCGCCAGTAGGTAAGATCAAAAAACAGCGAAAACTCGAAATATAGTATAAAATACTGAAAATTAAGTTTAATTACCGGAACCGGAAGACGTTAGTAGTCGTTATGGGCACAAAAATGGAGACAGAACGAAGAACGAACCGAAAAACAAGAGCAAAAACCGGAGCGCGAGCGAAGCGGCGAACTTAGACTCAACGCGTCGTCTGCTATATGTTTGTGCACAAGTGTATAGATTGTTTTTGTGCACAGGTCTACGTAATAATTTTTTAGCCTAAGTCTTCGGAATCTATTTGTATTATTGCATCCACTGTGCTTTGCACGTGAAAACGACGGGAAGGAAATTTGAGTTGGACTGGGCGTTGAAGCAATGAAGATTAATACTTCTATAATAAAACTTTAAAATAAACGAACACGTTTTGTTAAGTTTTCATGCTTTTTTTATTTTGTCTGCTATCAACAATTTTCTGCCCATTTTATTCTCCTTATAGGCCCGAATACTCAAACTAACTCTAAATTTTAAAAAGAAAATAAAATGCATACGTTTTCTATTTTTAAAATGATGCACATGTTTAAGGATAAAATATATTACTTAAGGAATTTTGGTGAAAAAAACTAAGATAAGAAATTTTTTAAAATAATTGATGTTTTATAATCACTTCTTCAAAAATGAAAATTTGAATATCTGTAACTTCAAACAATTAATTTTCTACACTTATCTCTTACTATTTTGCGTCTTTGTGTACAAAGACAGTTTTGATTAATTTTCTTAGTCTTCATCGTCATCATCTGTCAGCTGGACAGATGATGACGATTTTCTTGACTTCTGTTATTATTTTTTTGCCCACGTTCTCCATATCGATCTTTTGCATGCTTTATCCAGGTTTTCATGACTGTTTCCATCTCGAACTCTTTGGTGTGTTAAGGTTTTTGCGTCTTTCGTACAGCATCTTAAGAAAACATGACATTGTTTATTAAATGGTGTAACGGCCATATCGCAAACGCGAAATGGCGTTACCCCTGGTAGGCCGTTGCTCCTCATAACGTTAAAATTAGCGAGCTTGGGGTAGCAGCGGAACGAGCATACGCTTGTAAAACTATCAGGGGGGTCTAAGAAAGTCCTATTGCACCGCGCAACTGTCCTCGTCGGAATCCCGACAGAGACTTAACCCCTTGACCAAAAGTCAAGGGGGAAGGAACTCTTAGACCCGACTCGAGACCCTGTGTCTATAAAAGGAGGGGCCGGGGACCAGGAGGATATCTTTATCTTTTGGCTCCAGCGACGAAGGAGGAAGGCCCGAGCACCTTTTTTTGTTTACTTAAAGAAAGTTTTTACTTTGTAATGTTTTTGAGAGATGGCTGGGTGAGTCAATAATAAATTTGGATTATAAAAGTACGTGTATTCACTCTAGGTAAGCCTACCAGTTTTGTGGGGCTTACAAACTGGCGCCCAACGTGGGGCTTTGAGAACATAGAGTAATACATGTACTTAGTTTAATTTCTCTAAGTTCAAATCGAAAGAGTGTTTGGGTCGCGAGCCGATTTAGTTGATTGATACTATCAACTATACTGACTCAGCAACGTAATAGGGCAACTCGAGTTCGAGACAGTCGCAATCACGGATCATCGACACTTTTTTTCCGTCCATAATTGTCGAGTATAGTTCCGGTTCTACTTGTGGTTCAACAGGTTTGCGCGCTACATCGTCACTATCCAAGATTTCCCCGGAGAAACCCTTAGTCGCAACGACTTCCGGTTCGTTATTCACTAGGTCGTCGTCATCGGGCAGAGTGACAGGTATCGCGGAACAGTCGAAGGCTGTGAGTGGCCTCGGACTGGGGCTGCGCTTGTCATTGCCTGTTATATATTTCATGCCCATATCCACGCACTTCTTAAACCGGCAATACCGGCATAGCTTTCTAGTTTCCTTATCAATCGTGCATTTTCCCGATTCCAGGCAGGAGTAATTTTGATGGATACCGATGCTGAGTCCGAAAAAGTTCATATAGGGGTCATAGCTTCTAACTTTAAGAAATTTCCCGCTTCCGCTGTCGCCACAGACGACGCACTCTCTGGGTGCCTTTTTCTCGTCCTACTCGAGAAAGCAACGCCTATACCCTTTAGAGACCGTGAATTCTCTCCCCTCCTCTGTTTTCACGATTGTTTACGACAAAAACCAATGGTATTTATGGTTTGACGTCGTTGTAATTACGTAAAAACGTCATTTATATCGATAAGTAATTGCTCCGATGGTATCAGTTGAAATTAAAAGGTAAAAAGTTAAAAATTTGCCAAAAAAGAACCCTTTTTCTTTTTTTTTCCGAGATTATAAACATCAAACCTAAAAAGGTGCCATTTAAATAATGGGGAAAAGGCACCCGGGCGGCGTAAAACTTCCCAAAAATCATTCGATATCTTTTTGGCCCCACCGCGTTGGAACAAACGCTCCAATCATTGACGCGAAAGAGTGACGTCAGAAGTCCTCCGATCCTAGAGGCTATGAAGTATGGCGAAATGGCCGGAGTGACTTTCACAGCGTGGAAGTTAGACGCCGTGAAACCAACGTGGAATAAGACTGGTGGAGTCTTTAATTTTAATCCTAGAAATCTCCATATAATACAGGTAAAAGTCGAATTCCTTAAAAGATATTCTAAACAGAAATTAATATTCAAGAATATTTATATAATCGGTCCTCATATTTTTGTCGCGAAAAAAAAGACAGGTAAAATATTTTGTGCGCTCGTGCCAGATAGGCTTGCTTCGTAGAGCCTTCCGAAACATTTGCGACGTTACGTGGCGTGGTGATATTTAAAATACAGTAAAAACTCCAAAAAGTACAGCAAAAATGAAGTTAACTTGCCTACAAAGGCTGTGTTGGGCCTCCGTACTATTATTTATTATCGTATTATCAACAAGATTACAACGGACATCAGGTTTGCAATAATTTCAGTTCGCCGGTTTTCGCGGTTAGGCTTAGCGTTTGGTGCGCTCCGCTTTTTATATCCTCGGCGTCGTTGGCTTCCCAGACCGGCATAAGGGTAAGGTAGGATTTTACTTTATCTAACTAACCCTTCCAACACGGGTTTCTGACTGATTAGACACGATGAGTTTGAACAAATTCTAAACCCGCCACAAGTTGGTCAAATTTTTTTTGAAAACTTGAAAATTGCATGTGCTTACCGCCAGTAAGACCGCTGCGCGCCTAAACGCATTCTGCCCTCCATCTTGAAAAACTACTCGGGGGGGGTAAACATAATAACAAGGACTCGCGACCGAAATATAGCTATGATATTTTGAACACCCGTTGAAAGATTTACAATTCTCATACCAGGGTAGAAAAATATTTGAAGCAAGCTCCAATTTTTAAAATCAACAACGATATTTTGGAAAAGGTATAACATTATTTGGGAAGTAAATGAAGATGAACAACAAATTGTGGAAAAGGCGTAACATTATTTGGGAAATAAATGAAGATAAACAACAAATTTTGGAAAAGGCGTAACATTCCATACTTCCATCTATGTCCTATTTAGTCTACATTACTAAGCCTTCAACAGGGCCTCACCAGGCGTATGTCGCTTTACCCTGAATCTATGACCTACTTCACTCGCTTCGTGACAAGCTCCAGTTTGTAACCAGTGACAAACTTATGGTATGAACATATGACGGAGAGAACTTATGATTTAGAGGTCTAAGGACGCGTCTGAGAAGATCAGTCACGAACTGTAGAGCCAGAAAATTAAAAACGGGTTTAGTAAATTCGTTATCATATGTCTGTAGCGCCATTTGGCCTCGCCCTACTGTTTATTTCATTCAGTATTAATTAAAGGAAAACTTCAGCTTGCGTAACTGAATATACTGTAACCCTCAACGAAATATTTAAAAGGAGATTTTCCCGAGGGCCATAAAATTATTGAATAATAAAGGCAACTTACGGTTCAAATAATGCCAAAACTTCATTCTTGTGGACTGAACTGAAGAACAATTAAAGGGATAAATTCCGAAACCTAAATATCTAACTATTATGAGAGAACTACTCTCTTTAAACGACAACCGTGGACTGACTATCGCAATCACACAAAAATATCGCAGTAAGATATAAGGAAGGAGAAGGAGCATGGAGGCAAAAGCCCTGCCAGATCCAAGGAGCGGTAGCTCCAAAGATTCTGGCAGCCATGCTACATCCCAATCTTTAGGAAACTTTTTTATATTTGAGAAGAAAACAAAAACAAAAAGGTTACCCTTAGAAGCCCGTAAAGTTTAGCCGGGTTTTTTTGTATCTTGTTTTTCTTTCTTCTTCTATTTATTGTTCGGCGTAGTTAGCCAGTAGGACGAACTTCTGTTTCTTGTCCCTTCTTTCGATGGCTTCGGCGCTGCAAGGAAAAGGGCAGTCCGTTGACGGAAACCGGCTATTTCGGTGTGGACACTTCGGTGTATGGACAGTTCGGTGAGGACATTTCGGTGTATAGACAATTCGTAGTCAGGACACTTCGGTGTACTCAGGTAAAAAACCTTTCTTTTAAAAAACTTACCTGAGTTTTTTAACTCTTATATATTTAAGACGCAACCGCAGTCTCACGTATATTAATTATGCCGCTGTTTCTAGATTGTTCGCGTGGTGGTAAGAAACTAATTGACGACGACTATTTTGAATATGTCAGAGAAAGACAAATAAAACAAAAGGTAAAACTGTTATATCAGATATAACATTGTAAATAATTGTTTACAGGTGTATTGGCAGTGCTTTTTAAAAAAAGAGTGCAAAGCCAGGATACACACAATTGGGAACGAAATTGTAAAACGAGTAAATGACCACACACACGTTGCAACCGCAGCCATGGTCGAGGCTAAATTTGCATATAATGAGATGAAAATTCAGGCAAAAACCACAGACTCAAGTAACAAAAAGATTCTTGGGAAGGTTGTTGTGCAGATGACAGAAACATCAAGGGCCCAACTACCGCCATCGAATACCGTTAAGCGAACTCTGCGAAGGACTAGACAAAAGCTACATGAACATTCTGACACGCCTTCCTCTAATGTGTCATTTTCAACCATGGATGTACCAGAAATATATCAGAGAACTGAATTGGGCCGCAGATTTTTGTACTATGATTCGGGCAAAGAAGACTCTAACCGGTTTCTTATATTCAGCGGAGATAGCTCATTACAGGCTCTATCTTCCTCAAAGTGTTGGTATGCTGACGGGACTTTTAAGATCGTGCCACAACTCTTTTTTCAGCTTTATTCTATCCATGCGCAAATAAATAACGCTGTCATTCCAGTCCTTTACGTCCTTATGTCCCGCAAGACCAAAGAGCAGTACATCCGTGTCATAAGGAAAGTGAAGGATCTTTGTCCAACTGCAAATCCAAAGTCAGTTATGGCCGACTTCGAGATGGCTCACACAGCTGCCTTTAAAGAAGTTTATCCCGAAGCTAAAATTCAATGCTGCTTCTTTCACCTTACTCAGTGCATTTATCGGAGGATACAAGCGGAGGGCTTGCAACAAGCATACATCAGCGACCCGGAGTTTGCCTTAAAGTGTCAGATGATCCCGTCAGTAGCTTTAGTACCTAAGGAATATGCAGTTGCTGGATTTGAAGCCCTTGTTGAAACACTGCCAGAAAACTTGGAGCCAGTACTTAATTATTTTGAAGATAACTTTATAGGCAGGTTACGAGCAGCAAAACGAAGAACAACAGCAAGATACCCAATGGAACAGTGGAATCACTACGAAACGGTGATGTCCGGCGGAAACAAAACAAACAACGCAGTCGAAGGTTGGCATCGCCGAATGCTCGCGCACGTGTCGTGTCACCACCCCAGCATTTGGAAATTCCTCAAAGTTATAATAGAACAAGAATCTCTATCATCCATGCGAATCGAACATCTGTCCAAAGGAATCATTGAAAAGCGAAGAAACAAGTACCACAAATGCGCTGAGAGACTACAAGAAGCTGCACGTAATTTCGACGAAGATAACATCATTCGGTACTAGAAAGGAGTGGCTCACAACATTTCATTTTAACCATTATTATTAGTGTTATTATTATTGTATTATTCAGTTATTATTTTTAAATTTATTTATATATTTATTTATTATGACAAATAAAGTTTTTGCGTCTAACCCATACAAATTACTTAGTACACCGAAATGTCCGCACCGATATGTCCCACACCAAAATGTCCTACACCGAGATGTCCTAACTACGAATTGTCCACACACCAAATTGTCCGCACCGATATGTCCCACACCAAAATGTCCTACACCGAGATGTCCTAGACCCCCGTTGACATATGGTGGTCAACCATATGGCAACGAAGGCATTTAGCGTCGGACCACACGTAGGCCCTTTTGGCCCCGGGAATTTTAGACGGAATCATCCGCTTCGGTAAGGCTCTAGTAAGGCGGACTGGATTTATTTCTTGTTGGAGAGGAGAAGTTGATTTAGGGATCCACCCCATCGACCCAAACCTTTCCCATCCTATTTCCTTTGGGTCGGTTTCGGACGATTCAGAAGACAAACTTCTATTTGCTTGCTTTTTGGCTTCTTCCTATTCTTGCAATTGTTTTTTTTTAACTTCGCGTACGCAGTGATAGGTCCTGCTACATCCAAGTCCTCTTCATCTTCGTTTAGAATTAAAACGGAGTCACATTCCTGGGCAACATGCCCCTCTTCGCAGCACGTTGAGCAAGTCACCAGAATTAAATCGTTCTGTTCATGAAGTTCTGCCTTACTACTATGAGTTTGATGATATTCCCTGGGAACATAGCAATCGATGCTAGAATGCCCTTCCTGCTTGTATAGTTTGCATTTTTGTAAACTAATTTGTCTTTGGAGGGTTGTCAGGACTGCCAATGACAAATCCACTTTAGTTTGACGGGTTCGTGAGAACGGTTTTTTCTTTATAGATATTCCCTTCGGTGGGTCAAAGTAAGGAGGGCGATCCTTTCCTCCTTCCGCCATCTAAAAATGTAAAATTTTAATAATTTCTCTTATTTGCATTGGAGTTAAACTCCAAAGGGAAAACTGAGATTGGCTCTCGGGCCAAAGAGAAATGTTCCCTGGTTAAGTTAGTTATCTTATTATTCTGGAGGTAAAATTGGCCCTCGTAAGGTGACCTTAATCTTTTATTGTCTGGTGGGCGATAGTAAATATCGACTTCATTTCCTCCTGGCCTAACCGTTGCCCTTTTGCACACTTCTCTTCGCCATCTTAATCGAAAAGGCTCTAAATAAGCATCGGTTTAGGTGACCCTATTTAATCGAGGAGTTCTCATAGATTCCGATAACGTGGTCGAGGAACTTTCGGACGCACGCGGGGATTGGGAATGCGATTGAGGCGTTTGAATCTCTTCCGTAAAACTAGAAGTTGATTTGTGTAGCTCAGTTTCCGCGACTGATGTTACATGATCAGACGGGGAAGCCTCCGCTGCCGCAGAAGGCGGACTATCACTAGATGAACTAGTGAGCTGGAAAGCTCTCATATCGTGGTTGGTATGGAGTAGGAGAGGAGGGTCTTCAAATAGGGCCTTGCCCGGTTCACTATCAGAGTCAGTTGGTTGACGAGGTACATCTGGAATATCTGGAATGATCTGTTGATCTGCAGCTTGATCGTTCAGAGTAGTTGATGTCGAGGTATCAGACGAAGTTGGTGAGGATGTCCTTGTAGATTGGTGTTCGCGACCACCGTCAGGGGAAGAGCTTGACTCATGATCATCTGCAACTTCTGACTGTGAAGCGGATGCATTGTTGGCATTGTCGAAGACAGCTACATTTGTCCAGTAGAGTTTTAAATGTTCTAGATTGACTTTTCCTATATTCTGCCCTGAGTTAGCATCCTCTAACTCGAAGATTACAGGAGAATGTTTGGCGATTATTTTAAAGGGACCTGCCCAATTAAGACTGAGTTTCCTCATAATTTGACCTGTCGTACTTAACAAAGGATGGTTTCCATCCATACTAATGTCCCTACCTCAAATTCTAGAGGGTCATGGCGGAGGTCATAGTATTTCTTTTGATGAGCCTTGGCTAATTTAGATAATTCATTACTGAATTCTAATTGTTCCTTAAGAACTTTTAAAGCTTTAGTACGACCAGGGTCATCAGGGTCCTGAATGGGTTCTTCAATTTCTAAATCCCAAGGGAGACATGGCTCCCGCCCTAAGTTCAAAAAGAAAGGGGATCTACCCGTGAGAGAGTAGAACGCCAGTATGGGCTACAAAGATGGCGGCCACTGTTAAGGCGGGGGAGCCTAGTTTTTACGTTTTCTCTCTTTTTTGTAAGCTTAAAGGTAGGAATAAATTTATAAAGACCATAATATGGAGACCATAATATAAAGTAAAAAAAATGAAGGCCATAATATAAAGTGAAAAGTTATTTATTTTCTTTAAAAGTATAGGTTTTAATATTAAAGATACATTTTCAATTTTCATTTTAAAATGTATTTGATTTATTCTAAAATAATTCCTTCTATCTTCGTAAGGAAGAAGATAAATTTTAATATTATTTTTAAATCTTACGCAAGGCATTAAGTTGTTCTTTGATATACAAAGCGTTAAGTTGTTTTCTAACGTAGAGTTCTAGGACTAGTCTTTCGAGATCTTTAGTTTTAACTTTAAAGGTATGATAAAGTTCTTCGGTGTTTTCCATGGGTTTTTCTGGTGTTTATTCCTCGGTTTTAATGTCGTTATTTATATTTTTGGTGTATGTTTCTGTTTCATCAAAACTGAAGGGTATATTTTTTGTTTGCTCACCTCTAATAAAGTTGCATTTGGGGAAATGTTTTAAATGTTCTTCGTAGGGATTATCATCGGGTTTCCATGTTAATAATATTCCAACGCATTCGAAGCACTGTACTAGATCGTCGGTATGTAGGGAATAAAATCCCGCTCTGCTTAAAGTTTTTATATAGTTTCCGTCTTGAGGCCAGGAGTAAAAAGTACGATATCTCTGCAGCTCCGAGTTCATGATGGGGAATGAAAATGATTATGGGAATATCCGATTTATACATCTGCCAAACATTTCCCCCCCTTTTACCTCCCCTCTCACATTCCAAACACATTCCTAACCCCCCCCATTCCTTAATATATGAAATAAAAGAAAACAGTATTAAAAAGGTGACACATTTATATTTCAAAGATACAAAAGAAATTACAAAGAGTATTTTTTAACAAAAGGATTAAGTTATTCATTACGGGCTCGTTTCAACATGTTTGTAACAATGATGTCATTTTTCAAATAATCTCGACCAAAACGCTTCATGAATGATTCGTGGCTCTTTCTTTTTGTTCTTTGTATTATATAGGCAATACAGTATAGTCCACATGTCGAACTTGACAAGTTTTGAAGTCTTCTATCTACGCCGGATCGGAAGCAAAGAGAGGTACAAAAAGGCCGACGTCGAAGAGTATTTTAGAAGGTGAAGGAGAGCGACCTGATGAAACGGCAAAAGAAAGACCAAATAAAAAGATTAGACTATGTCTTCAAAGTAAGGACATTTTTCCCTTGAAAGGATTTGAAAATAGAGATGGAGTAACGTGCTACGCAAATAGCGTTTTGCAATTGTTCTTACTGATTCCGGAATTAAGAAACATAGTTAAAGGGCATAAAGGATCATTGAGCGATAAGCCTATTTTGACTTGCCTTCTTAACACTATTGAGCATGTTGAAAATTCAAATTCGAGTTCCTGCGACGATGGTTTCAATTTGCGAACGGCTGTTGGTCTGCCTTTTACCCACAAACAACAACAAGATGCTTGTGAATTCTTATGGGTTCTCTTGCCAAAACTATGCGAAGAAATGGAAACTTGTGACTCTAACGCTCTTCAAGAACTATTATGGTCAAAGTCGCAAAACGTTACCAAATGCCCGAACTGTCACCTTGAAAAAAGTTCCGGAAACATTATCCAAAGCTGCATCTTCACTCTTCCTTTGCCAAACATCGCTAAAATTGATTGGAAACTATTAATTGAAAGAATGAGACCAACAATGATGGCATGCGGAACTTGTAAACACAGAGAAATTAATGAACGTGATGTATTGATTTCTGCCAATAAGTACGTATTTCTGTGGTTTCCAAGAGATCCTGTAGTAAATGGTCACCCTATTAAGATTTTAACCAAAATATCGGGATTCGAAAATCAGAAAGTGGTTTTAAACCAAAGCGTTTACAAAACTAGGGGCGTCATCATTCACAAAGGTACATCTTTAAACCAAGGTCACTCTCTGAATTTTATTCGAAAAGATAACAGCTGGTACGAGGTTAGTGATACAACAATCACCAAGCGTGACAGATTCGTCAGTAACTTGACTGATGTCTCAATCATCCCTCTGGAGAAAGTCTCTCCTTTTTAAAGAGAACCCAGCCAAACTAGCGTTGTTAAGGGTGATCACTAAAAAATGGTAAATTGAGGAAACATAGGAAATTTGCCCTTGAAATAAACGGAGATATTGGTGTAAAACGTAAGCGGCAAAAAAAATTAAACTGCAGTGAAAAACACTAGGAAGAAATTGTAGGGGGAAAAAACTAGGAGGAAATAGTAGGAGGAAAAAATAGGAGGGAAAAATAGGAGGAAATTGTAGGGGAAAAAAACTAGGAGGAAATTGTAGGGGAAAAAAACTAGGAGGAAATTGTAGGGGAAAAAAACTAGGAGGAAATTGTAGGGGGATAAAAACTGGGAAGATATTGATGAAAAATAAGCGAAAAGTACAGAAATAAATTATCAATCAGAATCTCGTTTCAAATGAAAAGAAGAAACTTTATTATAATTTCATGGTTTGAGAGTTCTACAAAACTAATTGTTGGGGGATAAGTATTCCTAGTATGTGACTATGTATTCTAATATAGTGAACTTTAACCCATATGCCGATAACGACCTATAAATAGAACCCACTGCGATAAAAACGGGGCAGAGTACTACGACGCGTGAGCCGATAAGGCTGACTAGATATTATCTTATCATGTATTCAATGTAACTTAAATAAACTTAGAAATTAGTAAATGTGTCAACTTCATAACTCAACAAATGGCGACGGAAGCGAAATGATCAGCATCTCAAGGAAAACATAAACAGACGAGACTCATACCGCAGTGCAATACCCGCCCAGTCACTCTACTACGTTCGACAGTCAACATGTCCGCCCAAGCTGGCCAATTCCCACCTTTCAATCCGTCGGTTGATCAATGGACCATTTACGCCGAACGTCTGGACCAGTACTTTCTCGCTCATAAAATCAAAACATCAACGAACCCTGAAGATGACAACACAGAGGTCTTAGAGTTACAGCGAGCCACCCTGTTAACGGTAGTAGGCTCAGACACATATATTCTACTGAGAAATCTGATAGCACCAGAAAAGCTCACGAACAAGTCATATGTGCAACTGAAGCAAGTTCTAGCCAAACATTACGATCCGGCGCCGCTGGAAATAGTGGAGCGGGTCAAGTTCTATCGACGAGATCGCATGATAGGGGAATCGGTGTCGTCGTTCGTTGCAGCCATACGTAAAATGACAGAGTTTTGTAATTTCGGAGCAACCCTGGACCTAATGCTGAGGGACAAGTTCATCGCGGGCATTAACAATGATCCTGTTCAGCGTCAATTATTGGAGATACCCAACGTTACGTTTGAAAAAGCCGTCGACAAAGCGTTGTCCATCGAAACAATCGAACGGGAATCACAGGCCATCAACAGTCATAGCCGTATGGATACAGATCAAGTTCATCGACTATCCAGTCTTCAAAGACGACCTAACCAGTCAACATCGCTCGCTAAAACATATCAACGGCCAAGGAATGGTAATTACACATCTGAAAGGTCTTACCCGACATCAACATCGCGCCAGTCACGGAAAGACCTTGCCCAATCAAGAAACAAGTTCTGCAGTCGCTGCAACACTACAAGACACTTAGACGGAGATTGCCCATTTATGGATGCCGAGTGTTATACTTGTGGCAAAAAAGGCCACATTGCGTCAGCATGCCGACAATACGCCAGACCTAATGCTAACAATTCCAAATACCAACGTTATGATCAGGCACGCACTCATCACATTCAGCCAGAGATCGACCACGACATCGCCAACCGGGCAGAAAACCGCATGGCCGATAGATCACCCGAATATGACGTTTTTTACGTTGGACAAATCGCCACAAATAACCAGCTCGACAAGGACGCCATAATACGCCCTATAATGATATCGTGCAAGATATACGACACCAACGTCAGTTTTGAACTGGACACAGGCTCTGCGTACACCCTCATATCCGAGGAAATACAGTCAAGAATACCACAATTAACCAATCTACAACCACCATCAGCAAGCCTTTCCTCATTCACTGGGCACTCGGTGAAAATGAAAGGACAAGCAGTGGTTCCAGTCACTTACGAAGAGAACATCTTACAACTCCCAGTACTTGTCTACGAAGGCCGCGGACCAACACTCATAGGCAGACAATGGATATTCTCCAGCTTTAATATCATCCCAAGACCGGAACATCACATCAGACACATATCCGACCCCAGCCCAGGATTACCGGAGATCTTACGAAAACATGAAGCTCTTTTCTCCCCAGGCATGGGATGCATCAAGGATGTCAAAGTCAAACTCCATATCAGAAAGGACTCAAGACCTCGATTCTTTAAAGCGCGCTCACTACCGTACCACTTGAAAGACGGAGTAGAAGCTGAACTACTAAAACTACGCGATAACGGCATAATTTCGCCTATACCTTACGCAGAATCGGCGACGCCCATCGTACCAATCATGAAGCCCAACAAGGAGATCCGGATATGCGGAGATTTTAAAATAACCACGAACAAAATGATTGACACGGAAAAGTACCCCTTACCGAGAATAGAGGACATTTTCGCTAAACTAGCGGGATGCACCGTCTTCTCAAGATTGGACTTACGCAACGCATATAACCAACTGGAACTGGCCGAGGAATCAAAGAAACACGTCGTAATAAACACCACCAAAGGGCTCTTCCAGTATAATCGACTACCCTTTGGCATATCGTCGGCGTCCGCGATATTCCAACGACATATGGAGACCATACTACAGGATCATCCATCCTGTCTACCCTTCCAAGACGACAACATCGTGGGAGGAAAAGACGTGGACGATCACAACCGGAAGCTAGACAAGATATTGACAACTCTTCAGGAAGCCGGGGTGAAACTTAAAAAGGACAAATGCCAGTTCCTAAAGACCACTATCGACTTCCTGGGTTATCGACTGGATTCAACGGGCCTCCATCCCCAAGAAGGAAAATTAGACGCTATAAAAAAGGCACCCGCACCGGTATCACTACATGGACTACGATCTTTCTTGGGCCTGATAAACTATTACTCAAGATTTATACCGGATTCATCGACACTTCTGGCACCCTTATACGAGTTACTGAACAAATCTACAATGTGGGAATGGAAGAAAATTCATCAAGACACTTTCAACAGCGCCAAAGAAGCGATCCAAGCGTCTGACATGTTAGTACACTTCGATCCAGAAAAAGAAGTAATATTGGCCTGTGACGCTTCACCTGTGGGTCTCGGAGCCGTAATTTCACATGTAATTGACAACGAGGAACGTCCAATAGCCTTCGCTTCGAGGTCTCTATCTGCAGCCGAACGAAAATATCCACAAATAGAAAGAGAAGCCCTGGCCATTGTATACGGAGTCGTCCGATTCAGAGACTATCTACTTGGAAAGAAATTTACGCTTATCACCGACCACAAACCTTTAGTGGTGATATTCTCGGAGGACCGACAAGTACCGCCCATGGCAGCCGCTAGGATCCAGAGGTGGGCATTACTCTTGTCCGGATACAATTACAATATCAAGTACAAGCAAGGATCCATGCACAATAATGCCGACGCTCTTAGTCGCCTGCCAGTAAAACAACCAGAATTTGAACCACCCATTCCAACGGAGTTAGTACTACTCTTACGAGCCGGACAAAACGGTCCCATAGACATCATCAAGATGAAAGAAGCAACTCTTAAAGACAACATCCTGCAGGAAGTCATGTCGTATACTAGAGACGGTTGGCCCACAAACAAGTCTAATATCAGGCTGAAAACACGGAGATACTATCAACGAAGATACGAGATTTCGATAGCGGACGATGTTCTACTGATTGGAAACAAAGTAATTGTGCCGGAAGGTTTGAGAGACGATATCATGAAGGAATTACACAGCACTCATCAGGGAGTGAG
This sequence comes from Phalangium opilio, assembly GCA_019434445.1. Classification (NCBI taxonomy): domain Eukaryota; kingdom Metazoa; phylum Arthropoda; class Arachnida; order Opiliones; family Phalangiidae; genus Phalangium; species Phalangium opilio. The sequence goes on from JAEQBA010002941.1 coordinate 177,108, forward strand.
ATCAATGAGAGAATTAGCACGTTCCAAAGTATGGTGGCCGGGAATAGACGGAGACTTGGAGAACATATCCCGGCACTGCAAAACATGTCGGGAACAAGCACCGATGCCACCCAAAAAGTACTCACCGTGGCCATCTGAAACTCAACCTTGGCAAAGAGTCCACATCGACTTCGCCGGTCCAGTTGAAGGCAAATACTTACTTATTACGGTGGACGCCTTCTCAAAATGGATAGAAGTGGATATTACGAAGGATACAACATCATCTACCGTAATCACTTGCCTTCGGCAACATGTGACAAGATTCGGGATCATGCCAAAGCTAATAAGCGACAACGCAACCTGTTTTACAAGCGCCGAATTTCAAGAATTCACGAGAGCGAACGGAATTGAACATTTAACTATTGCCCCTTATCATCCAGCATCCAATGGCCAAGCAGAAAGATCCGTAAGAACTGTTAAAACAACGTTACGTAAGATAACCGGCGGATCATCAGCAGAAACGGAGCTGGTTGGGCAAGGACTCGACAAATATAAAGAAGGATCACTTATGCTAAGGATGTCACGATTTTTGCTAAATTACCGCAGAACGCCCGTCAATGGTGGAAAATCCCCGGCAGAAAACATGTTAAACAGGACACTCAGGACCAGATTGGATCTATTCCACCCCAAGCACGCTTCAAACCAGGACAAGAATGTATTGAAGAGACGGACAGTCACAGCAAGAAATTACGGACGAGGTCATAAATGGATTGATGGCACGATTGTTAAAGAACTGGGAAAAACGATGTACGAGATAGAAACGACGGACGGAATTATTAGAAGACACAAAAACCAAATTCGATTTCAAACCGATGCTGTGCCTAGAACTTCAGAACATACGCAGCCGAATAATCAAACTTTTAATGCAAACAGAGGACGAGAAAACGCAGGAGTTCACGCAGGAGTTCCTCAAGCGGTCCGCCCACATCGAACCATCACCTTCTACCCGACGATTAACTTCAGACGATCGATAACAGCTCCGGCCAGTCAGGGTCAACAACATACTAGGCAAAACCGAAAGCAAACATCAGTCACGCCAAGCCTTGGCCAACACAACAACTTATCGCCCACAACCACTCCGCAACATGCAACATCATCGGCAAGCCCTCAACAACAAACACTGTCACCTAAGCCATTCGAAGGATGCCCAACAGCAGCGCCCATACAGCCGACACTACCGGATGTCACCACGACTGAGGACAATACACACGATTCAAACCAGCTATCACATCAACACTCACCCATCGTTCGACAACGGCTACGAAGAAGTACAAGACCACACAAACCACCAGATAGATTAGGTTTATAAAAAAAAAGGGGGGAAAGTGATGTTGGGGGATAAGTATTCCTAGTATGTGACTATGTATTCTAATATAGTGAACTTTAACCCATATGCCGATAACGACCTATAAATAGAACCCACTGCGATAAAAACGGGGCAGAGTACTACGACGCGTGAGCCGATAAGGCTGACTAGATATTATCTTATCATGTATTCAATGTAACTTAAATAAACTTAGAAATTAGTAAATGTGTCAACTTCATAACTCAACAAAGTGTCAACTTCATAACTCAACACTAATCAAAATCAAATGATATAACTTTACGATTAAGCGTTAAATTCCAGCGAGAAAATGAGCGTCAAGTTCTAGCTAATGACCAATTTATACGTGAAACGAACGCAGTTCCCCGTAATCTTGGCATACGCCATTACTATTCACAAAAGCCAGGGAATGAGTTTAAAATGCGCAATTATGGATTTGGGATCAAGTTTATTTGGAACCGGCATGGCATACGTTGCTTTATCGCAAAAAACTTCCTTGGCCGGTCTCCATCTCTTGCAATTAGACCCGAATAAAATTATGGCAGATGGACGAGCCATTGCGGAGTATAACAGGCTGCGTCAAAAACACAGACCTGATCTACCGCTTATAGAAATAGTGGGATCGGAAGCAAAGAGAGGTACAAAAAGGCCGACGTCGAAGAGTATTTTAGAAGGTGAAGGAGAGCGACCTGATGAAACGGCAAGACCAAATAAAAAGATTAGACTATGTCTTCAAAGTAAGGACATTTTTCCCTTGAAAGGATTTGAAAATAGAGATGGAGTAACGTGCTACGCAAATAGCGTTTTGCAATTGTTCTTACTGATTCCGGAATTAAGAAACATAGTTAAAGGGCATAAAGGATCATTGAGCGATAAGCCTATTTTGACTTGCCTTCTTAACACTATTGAGCATGTTGAAAATTCAAATTCGAGTTCCTGCGACGATGGTTTCAATTTGCGAACGGCTGTTGGTCTGCCTTTTACCCACAAACAACAACAAGATGCTTGTGAATTCTTATGGGTTCTCTTGCCAAAACTATGCGAAGAAATGGAAACTTGTGACTCTAACGCTCTTCAAGAACTATTATGGTCAAAGTCGCAAAACGTTACCAAATGCCCGAACTGTCACCTTGAAAAAAGTTCCGGAAACATTATCCAAAGCTGCATCTTCACTCTTCCTTTGCCAAACATCGCTAAAATTGATTGGAAACTATTAATTGAAAGAATGAGACCAACAATGATGGCATGCGGAACTTGTAAACACAGAGAAATTAATGAACGTGATGTATTGATTTCTGCCAATAAGTACGTATTTCTGTGGTTTCCAAGAGATCCTGTAGTAAATGGTCACCCTATTAAGATTTTAACCAAAATATCGGGATTCGAAAATCAGAAAGTGGTTTTAAACCAAAGCGTTTACAAAACTAGGGGCGTCATCATTCACAAAGGTACATCTTTAAACCAAGGTCACTCTCTGAATTTTATTCGAAAAGATAACAGCTGGTACGAGGTTAGTGATACAACAATCACCAAGCGTGACAGATTCGTCAGTAACTTGACTGATGTCTCAATTATCCTTCTGGAGAAAGTCTCTCCTTTTTAAAGAGAACCCAGCCAAACTAGCGTTGTTAAGGGTGATCACTAAAAAATGGTAAATTAAGGAAACATAGGAAATTTGCCCTTGAAATATATGGAGATGTTGGTGGAAAATGTAAGCGAGAAAATAATGAAATTGTGGGGAAAAAACTAGGAAGAATTTGTGGGGGAAAAACTAGGAAGAAATTGTAGGGAAAAAAACTAGGAAGAAATTGTGGGGAAAAAACTAGCAAGAAATTGTTGCAAAATAAACGAAAAGTACATAAATAAATTATCAATCAAAATCTACTTTCAAATGAAAAGAAGAAACTACATTATAATTTCATGGTTTGAGAGTTTGACAAAACTATTCAAAATCTAATTATATTACTTTACGATTGCGAGTTAAATTCCAGAAATTTTGAAATTTCCTCCAAGCTATAGAAAGTATAGCTATAGTTATTTAGAAATTATCGAGAAACCCACAAGAAACTAATTCCCCGGTGTCTATTGCTATTGCTAAGTATTCCTCACAAACGAAGAACGTTTAGAAATGTTTCAAAATGTAAGTTTTCCATTTAAATTTCAATATATCAATAAAAAAGTTCGCAAAATCACAAGCGCCAATTAAATCTTGCAACATTCAATATCGTAATGTTGCCAAACAAGAGAATCGACCCCGTAATTAAGTAACATCGCTTGCGATTTCTTGCTATCCCTGATTCAACCTGTTTCCTTCTGCTGAAATATCCTCTAGTTGGCCGATGATTGAGAGGGGTGGCGGGGGGGCGGTTATTTCCTTTGCCTTTCAGACAACGTGGATAACACGTTGTTTAAGGCCATACTTCCTCATATCAGTTAAAAAAATACAATGGCTATAATCTTCAAAGCAGGGCCGCTTCTATCTCCTTTTCCTTTCTCTTGAAGCTCATTTAACACGTGGTCAAAAATATATAGACATCTTCTTCAAGCTTTGCTACTCATGAAGAATTTCCTCAATAATTCTCATTGATATATGTATAGAGTTTCAAAAGAAATAAACATTTTTATCCTACATTTCAAATCGAGGGGTCACTTGAATAATCAGGTGTACAGAACTAAAGAAATCGATTACTTGATTACTAGAATTCTTAGAAAAACATTAGTAATCACAATAATTTTTGTGTTAATCAAAGGTAATGAGAAATCTCCTATAATCACTGGAAATCTCGTGAAACCTTGAGAAAATCAGAAACAATCACCTGCTTTACTAGTAATATTTTGTAACCACCTCGGTAATCACACCTTTCGTGAAATAATCACAGATAATCAATCGAGGAATTCGAAAATCCAAAAGAAAAATCATAATCAGTTGAAATAGAAATAATCACTGCATTCATCGAAATTCACGAAGAACCCAGCGGTATTCACGACATTCACCCAAAAATCAATGGGATTCATTGGAATTATCAGCGGCAATTACGGGAATCAGTGTAAAGATTATGGAAATTACCGACAATAATCGTAATCACAAAAATCAAGGAATTCTATCAGTAATCATCAAAATTCACATAAAAATTTAAAAATCAGTAGTCAGGTGTGAAACTTTTGGCTGATGACTAGACTTTCGTTTCAAATACTGTCATTTTTAAACTTACTACGTAAATAAAGTACAACATTATATGCTTATCGAAATCTGTTTTATTGAATATAACTTAAATATAATTACCGATATTCAATTATAATTTTAATTAAATTAAGACTGAAGGGACAGATATTATAAAAAAACGTCTTGGTTTGGACCAAGTCCGAAAAAACAAACGATATGTGTGAGGTTTATCAATTGGCTGAAGTTCAGATATTGCAATTTTTTTTTTAAAATTATTTCTATTCCTTTAATCCTTAATCATTATTTAATTCAATCAACTGATTTTACTGTTAATCGATCTATTCCCTCTAAATTAATTTAAAAAATTACATATCTGAGCTTTTTCAAGAATAATTCCATTTTCCGAAAACATTTTATCATGAAATTAATTATTTTGAAGGGATTTCGTGTCAATGTTCACTAACTTGTAAGCACCTTGACGGAGATAGGTTTAATTGTTGCTGGCTTGGCAAACTTTCAGGTTTGTAAGTTTTAAGTTCCTGAGAAGACTGTTGCTCAAGAAAATATGATAAATAACTTTTTTGCTCAAACTAATTTATAATCTTATGATGTCTTCTTAAGACAAAGCAACATGTTTATCCGGTGTCGTTTCTTTTAATAGGTGGCTCTCCGCAGTAATGGAAAATTATGATATCGGCTGATATAACCAAAGGTCGGGTAAAGATTACATAAAAAGAAATACTTTTCAGTACCAATGACTTGTTATATTCATTTCCTGCGGAAATAATATGGTTAACACATTATACCTTACCTCAATTTTCCCAATATATATTAAATTTTGCAATCACCAGAGTTTCCAGTGTCGAAACCTTTTCACATTAGTAAACGGTACATGACTTTCCAGACCTAACCTTAATAACCTAACACTATAAAAAATTCATGTACATACATAAATGTTTATGTACATGGCTTGAGACTCGCTAGCGCCGAAGGACCGATCACTTAGTGTAATCGGTGTACATTTGTTAGTGTGTACACCATTTGGAAATTACATACAGGGAAACTAAACTGGGGTCTTCACTTTCTCGCCTAGAAGCACTGCTATAGGCAGTGCGAGTTGACTGGCCTCCCGCGGCCCGCCTGTAGTGAACTTTGACACCGTCTGGCGATGACCCTAATGGTGGAAAAGCCCCTGTGTGTTTTCCGAAATGGTCTCTACGCCTGATAAAATGATTACGCGTAATACGTAACCAGTGCACAAGTAGCGCCAACAATGTAGTAAGGGGTGATGACGTTTCAAATGTAGATTGACCAAGAATCTCAGAAGCACAGAGAGTGAAATTGCAGTGCAATCTTTCCTTCATAGAGGTGGCAAAAGAAATGTAGCGTTTTGATATACGAAATTAAATGCATAAATTCGCGCAGCAACCTGGTATGGCATCCACTATTAAATATTCACATTTTCCTTTCGAATTATGTCAAAGTTCGCTTGCTCTTTTAAGACAATCTGTAGATTATTCAATATTGCTCCCCCAACACGTACTCCCTTCAAAATAATTAATTTCATGATAAAATGTTTTCGGAAAATGGAATTATTCTTGAAAAAGCGTAGATATGTAATTTTTTAAATTAATTTAGAGGGAATAAATCGATTAACAGTAAAATCAGTTGATTGAATTAAATAATGATTAAGGATTAAAGCAATAAAAATAATTTTAAAAAAAAATTGCAATATCTGAAACTTCAGCCAATTGATAAACCTCACACATATCGTTTGTTTTTTCGGACTTGGTCCAAACCAAGACGTTTTTTTATATTAAAATATGACCTTAATTTATTCTTAATAGTTTTCATAAACTGAATGATATTCGTTTCTGAGGGATAATTAAGATAACATGTAAGGAATTTTTCATATATTTTGTCTCAAATCACAACCAAACGGGTTAACCCCTCGGTTCAATTACATTAGAGCTTTCCACATTTCGCAGATCGATTTCGTCAAAAGAGCGAGCGAGCCAAGATTAATTCATTGCGTTAAGGCGATTCTTTCTCGCTCGCCCCAATTAATAGTTGTCTAATAGTTTGAAATATGAAATTTACTTCATGTTCAGGGATCGTTTTAAATACTGCCGCATCATTTCGTTCTCGACCCTTTTATTTATGCTATAACGAAATTCCTGAAAATAAATAAAAGTTCAAATGTTCTAGAAAATGGATTTTAATCCCGAGACTCTGGGCAATCTCGCTTCAACAATAATTATAAACTCACTGCAAGTGTGCCGTAGTTAATTTCGGTCTCATTGGCGAACCTATTATAAACCACGCATTTGTGAAAATCAAGGATAAATAGCATTTACGATTTGAAAATTCCAATTCTATACCTGTATTTGAAATATCGATTATTTCCCAGAAATTCCATTTCGTTCAGCGCCATTTTGGGCTCCACTTAAATCATAACGTGTTAAATCCGAAATTCGAATAACGACAATCCTATTATCGTCAAATCTCTAAAATTTTCGAGGCGTAACGATTTTGTTAAATTTTAAGAAAGTTTGCTACGCTCCTTCGAGTACCTTTTTACGTTTAAGTATGTCAAGCCTCGTGCCGAACAGTTTGCATAAAATATCATTTTAATAGCTAATTTTGTTAACCAAACACTCCTGCTAATGTTTCTGTTGCCAGGGTAACTGAAATGAAAATGATGAATAATGCATTTTTCCAATCAATATTTTTAATTTAAAATAAACCCAGACTAAAAGAGTTGTACTTTTAAAGTTTAAAATATGGAAGGGAATGGGTTTTGTAGGGGAATTTTACCCTTTCTAAGACTGAATTCGGCTATGTACAGACTCTCGTTACATATATTCTTGGTCTTGCTCGTCGCCCCACCTCCAATCTGTTTCGTTTTTCAAGAGGTGATGAAGTGGACTGGCGATTTTAGCGAAATCTTTTATAAATCGCCAGTAATAGCTCGCCATTCCGAGAAAACGTCTAAGCTGACGGACGTTCCTTGGGGTTGGGAATTCGGCCATAGCTTCTGTCTTTTCTGGGTCCACCTTCACACCAAGCTCCGAAACAGTACGTCCAAAAATTTTGCATTCCTTTTTGCAAAATTGCATTTTTGCTGCGCTCACTGCCAACCCTGCTTCCAATAACCGATTGAATACGTTTTCCAACGTTTCTATATGTGAATTTAAATCTGCGGAAGCAATAATTAAATCGTCCAAATAAGCGCAGACGCCTTTTCCCGATAGCGATAGGTCAGCAAACATGTCGTTGACCATGCGCTGAAATGTAGCCGGTGCACCGGTGAGACCAAACATGACAACTTTTGGTCGAAACAATCCGCTCGGTGTCACGAACGCAGCTATATCGCGGTGTGGCTCATATATCGGTACTTTATGGTATGCGGCGTTCATGTCTAAGGTCGTTATGAAAGCGGGCTTATGGATGGAGTCTAAAATGTCGTCTATACGCGGCAACGGATATGCGTCTTTTCTAGTTACACTATTAACCGGTCTAAAATCTATGCACATTCTCGTTTTCGACTTTTGCATAACTAAAAATGCTGGGCTTGCCCAGGGGCTGTTACTTGGCTCAATTAGATCTAACTTAATCATATCACTAATAATGTTTTCTAAAATCACCCTTTTGGCTGGGTTGAAACGGTTTGGGGGACTAGTTTTAGGTAACGCGTTCCCCACGTCAATATAATTATAATGTTCGATTCTTTCGGTTCTACCGGGAATCGTGGAAAATATGCTTTGGAACCTATACACCAAGTCCCTAAGCTGTTCCTGCTTCTCAAAATCTAGAGTATCCGTCCTTTCTAAGGCTGCTTTAATTCCATCATAATCGGTGAAACGGTTTTGATGAGCTAAACTACAACACAATGGTACCTTTGCATTTACATTCTGAAATTCTATTGGCTCGCTATCCTTATCGGGCCAACTAAAACAATTTTTCCCAAAATTAGCTATCATACCCGTTTCCCGTAACATATAACGACCTATAATACAGGAATACTCTATGTTCGGAACGTAGACCGCCTCAAAACTTAATTGTTTCTTCGGTAAACCAAAATCTACTTTAACTAAACCTTCTGTAGCCAAAAGTGAACCATCTGATTTAGCTAATGTTAAATTATTTTGTTTTGTGCAATATCCGAATTTTTCTTTAAGGGGTTTTATTGCGCTGTTAAGCAAAGTATGAGTGGATCCAGGATCCACTAAAGTTAAGCACGGTATAGGACCTACACAAATATCAAGATAATCTTGACCCCCTACAAAGTTCAGTGGTTTCGTTATACACGAGCTAGCGGGGTTCTCCTTCTTCTTTACCTCGATGTGGGACGGCTGACCCCTTTTTGGCCGCCCGCCACTTCGTTTCCCTTTTCTTTGGTTATCGGAGCCGGCCCATTTTTATTTGGACAGTGAACATTTTTGTGCCCGAAATGATGGCATTCGTAACACTGAATGTTTGGAAAGTAAGGGGCACTCCTTCCGTGGTCTGGCCGGTTACTTGGCCTAGACCAACAATTGTCTATGGTATGCCCCTGCTTCCCATAGCGCGCGCATTCACAAGGACGAGCACCGTTATTTTCTCTTTGAAAATTTTGACGGGTTGGTTGACCGGCAGTGTTCGCACTATGGTTAGCTACATTTTGATTTAAGATCGAAGGCTGCCTATTCCTTCTTGCTAGTCTTTCTATCATTACCGCGTCATCAATTAAATCTCGTAACGTGGCATAACTCTTCGTTATGAGATGGATTTTAATCTCCTGTCTGAGATTGTGTCTCGCTAGCCTGACTTGTTCGGCTGACGAAAGGGGCTCATTTAATTGTCCAAACAATTTTTGGAGGACGTCTAAATATTCACTGACCAATTCCTGTGTTTTTGTAAGCGTTCACTAATTTTATCCTTGACATGTTCTTCATTAGTCGTACGCTCGAAACGAGCCCTACATCTACTTTTAAATCGGCCCAGTCATGAAATCCGCCCCCTTCGTCAAACCAGTCAAACGCTGGACCCAACAACATTGTCGACATCCATCGTTGAATAAATTCTGATTCAGGCTGATTGCTAGTTAGCATCACCTGTCTCGCTCTCTTCAAAAACTGTTTCGGACTGGGGTCTGACGGATTACCGGTGTACGAGGGAATGTTAAACGGGGTAGAATAAGTAAAGGATGGCCCTGGAAATACTGGAGTGGGAGCTACCATAGATCCTCCCGAGTTTGCTGTATTTGGACTTACGCTATGGGCGCTAGCGTTGGACGGTACAAATACGGCGCTTGCCGCACCTGACGGATAATGCATTAGGGTTTGAATCAAGTTTTGTTGAGAATTTTGGGTAGTGATTAATGAATCAATACGTGTTAATAATGCGTTTAGGGCATAGTGTGGGAGTACTACATTCGAAGAAGCGTTAAGTGAGGCATTACCGCTATTATTACCAGTGGGAACATTACGATTACCGACGGGAACATTACTATTACCGATGGGAACATTATTATTACCAGAATTAACATTACTAATTAAACTAACACCGAGACCCTGAGTTCCAGGAGGGATGGTCTGAACGGGACCTGCTGTGGGAACACTTTGCGTTTGTGCCTGACTCACATTGGGATGAAGAACAGTAGGGAAGCTAGGAGTTGTAGGTTGTGATCTAATAGGCGACGGTTGCCTGGAATGGGTAGGGGTTGCTGACAAAAACATGGTTTCGTTCACACCTTGCGCCGAATTATTACCTGGCTGACTTATCGCGTTGCGTCTCTCATAACGCTCATTACGTAACTGTTTTAATGTCTCTACTAACGTTGAATCGGATCTACTATAAGTATTAGCCATAAACAAAAGCTTTAGTTTCGGTTACCACAATTAAACCACTTAAACCATTCGATACAGTACGTTAACTAAAAATCAAAAACACTTTCAACCCTGCACAGTTACCGTAATTACACACTATCTTACAACCCTACACATCTAATCCTACTACTAGCATTTCCTTATTTAATTACACTATTTACATATATATGAACAAAACCATGGTATTCTTTCTAACGCCCGTCTTACACTTCGAATACAGCCTTTGTATCCCGGACCGACCCCCATTTTATCGATAAATACTTTTACCTCCGGGTTCCTCCTCGCTTAACGGTAGAGGGTGGGGTTAGAGAGTCTTGTCCATATGTCCAGGGGATTTGTTTCTACTTTTGCGTTAGGAATAAGAAGACCATGCTTTGGGTTTCGCAAATACTCCAGATTTAATCATCAATCAAATCAAAACAACAATTCAACAAACAGCAAAATATGCATTGGCCTTACGGCCGTACCAATGCCAAATAAAAGACGTCAATAGTAAATTAAAAATAAATCTGTACGTTACAGTTTGTACCGAGCGTCCTGTTCCTTGACCGCCACGACGCGTAACCGGGTGCCGAATATTTACAAGTTATTTACATATATTTACACGTCGCGCACCTCGCGTATGCCATCGGGGCTATATCGCCTTTTCAGAACGTCGTAGTTCTCAGGAACTCTTTTATTTTTTTGGCTCCTCTTGCAAGGTTCGGATCTCATATTATCAAGTCATTATCTCCTGTCTCTCCTATGGAGCCCGTCTATTTATGAGTTTTCATTTTGGACCCACACCTATGTCCACCAATTGGGACCGCGTCCCGGAAGCCCGCGAAACTGCTATCCAATCAAACGAAAGCCCGAGAAACCTTTGCCAATCAGGCAAGGGTTGGCGTCAGGTCACGTCACGCGTGGTGCACGTGGACCGCTCGCCATTGGTCAGAGGCATTCCCGGGGCATGCTCGACCCTGGAGGTAACTTTCTCACGACCTCGAAAGTTCGAACACCTTAGCACTGGTGGTCGAGGTCGTGATAATAATCCTTTAAAAGAAGAACGCTTTAATTTTTACAATGATTTCCCTCCGTGCAAAAAGGTTTTCGACCAATGTTATGTAGAAAGTACCAATTGCCTAGGTAGGGCTATATTTTTGGTTGGCGACAACCTAGGCAATTGGTACTTTCTACATAGCATTGATCGAAACCCTTTTTGTCAGAAATAGAAAATACAAAAGAACTATAGGCACGGAGTTGAACCATGGGGATTACCAGCGGTTCTCACTTGGGATGGTCACCGCTAAAACCTTGCGAAAGTAATGTTTAAGCTATAAATAGGATCAGGAGACAAGAAAGGAGCGAGGCCTAACACTCTAACCATGGCGCCTGAAAGTCGTGCTAAAAATATAACCCCTTTGTTACTCTTCGAGCGACCAGCGCCCGAGAGAGTTTAAAGGAGGAAATAGTACACAGAACAAGGCGACCCAAGGGCTCGTAATAGTAGCCACATCGTACGAATGAATAGCCCCTCTATACCTACCTTAATGAGTGGATAACCCCTCTATACCTTACCCTAATGAGTGAATAATGCTATCTTTTACAATGCTTAAATGATTTACCTTGCATAAAATCAGAGTGAATAGCCCCTCGATGCCCTACCCTAAACATTGATAAAAACTTCTGCCCGGTCGATAAAAATTTAATATGCTTTTGCCTCTCCAACCGCGAAGTTATCTCCTGGCCTCGGATAAGATCATGACTCCTAGTTGAAGAGATAGAGGGAGAGAGAGAAGGGGACCGTGCCTGTGACAGACCTCTCTCTTCGAGTATATTGCTTTATTCGAGACCGTCTCTTAACAAGCGATTTTAGGCGAGGCTGTATAGTACTGGGCTGGCAAGTGAAAGGTCCGCGGTTCGATTCTCCGTGGAGGAAGAAAAGTTAAAAAAATAATTTATTCCCTGTATTAAGTTTAAAACTCCACCTGTGAACTGTTAACTAAAAAGAAAAATGTTTTCTCTCGACGTTCAAAAATGACGATCGAAAAATTTGATAACGCCAAAGGCAGGACTGTGACACTACTACTACTACTACAAGAACAACAGGGCAGCGGCCGTATTCTGCAGAAAAGTTAAGCTCCTCCTTCTGCCCTTGGCTCGCTGGTTGGACCGTCAACCATTGCCCTTGGCCTTTTAATTGGCTACGTCTACCGATGACGTTCCTTGCCTTGGCTCAGTGATTGGAGGTTCAACCGGCAAAAATAAGCCTTTGAATTCAGTTCAGTTTGAGTTTCAAGTTGAACCAAATTTCGGTGTAAGGTCAGTGTACAGTGTAAATTTGTCGCCAAAGGTCAGTGCTGCAACCTTTCACCCGAAACGTTTAAGCTATTAACGCCACCTATCGTATGAATTGAATAGTAATTTCGTGCCGTCTGCTCTTTCTTAATTTTAAATGACGTCAACGTATTTGACACAGCCGCTTGTTAAGGTAACATCGTTTAATGTTGAGTAAGTTATATATTTTCACGTAAATAATGTGCTTGACATATTTGTATAAAAAATTAAAAACCAATTGTAATTGCTGAATTAAATATTAAACGTCAAATCTTTCCCTGTTTCCATGTTTCGCACCACAACTACCTAAGCGTAATGAAGGCATAACGTGAAGGGCACACAGATTTTTGTATCAGTAGTTTTATTGGTAATGGTGAAACAGTAATTTTTTCATTCCTGTGTAATTTAACTTCAACTTTTGAAGTTGTAATTACATGTATAATTATATGTTCTAACATTGGTAAGATTTATTTGTAGTTATTGTATTGAATTATACATAGTAATGAAACATGTTTAAAAAACTGAAAGAGGCGCCGCATTCCCTCTATAAGTTGAAGGTTGTACCCTTGTTGTTCATCAGTGACTTAGGTAACACGCCCAAGAGAGGACAAAGATGTGATAACATATCACAAAGCAGGTAAATGATGTCCACCGCCAACAGAGAACCCTTTCCCAAGGTGACATTCCTCAACAATATTCCACTTGTTATAGAAGAACGTGAAGCTCTACGTATTGCAAATTTGGTAAGTTCTCGTAATGTATTAACCATGTTATTAACATTATTTTTTGTTGCAGGTGGGTGCAAGCTTCTTGAATAGCCTTCCTCCAGTTTTTTGCTGAAGATTCCTCAAAGAGCCTTCTGCTTTCCATGAACATTGTGCTCATCCAATTCCACTGAAGAACACAGAAATGGTCATAAGAATGGTTTCTATTCGACGTAGGGTATAATAGTCCACCTTATGAAAATTTCATTTGGACATTTTTTTGAGATAGAGGGTTACTGCAAAGTCAGTTAACCATTAAGAGTTACTGCGGTGACCTTGGAATTTTACTCTTCACTTCAACATTTCATAGTTGTTTTCTGCATAGTTTGTTTCTGCATGCATGGCCTTCCTTTATTGTTTCATTTATAAATGGGCTAAACTTTCTTATAGCTTAGTCGCTGCCTAGTAAGAAAAGCAAGAAACGCTCATAGCTTCCGCTAATGCATGTTTGGAGGCCCTACTCATGTTTGCGTCTGTTTGGCAAATAATGACGGAAAATGAAAGGGCTAGGAAGGAATACGAAAAGCTAAGGTTTGAAAATAAAAGGTTTAGGCTGGAAACCAAGAGTATTCAAGCCAACATCATGACCGAAGTGAAAAATTGCAGCCTGAAAATAATGACTAGTTTTGTTTTTTGAAAACATGCTCCAGCGAAGCATGTTCTACTTTACTGTAGATAATTTTCTAAATGCCATGATAGGTTGTTTGAATAACGTCTCCCTGTATTTCGATTATTTTCAATGCTCAATTTGGCATGCACTTTCTTCATGACGGCATGAACTCTCCCTGATTATTGTATTCTCCTTTGTGATTTTATAGTACTCGTTGTAGATATTCTATTAATTCATTTTCACCTAAGTTTCTTTAATTTCCAATTTGACACGTACTTTCATTCTCTCATTATAAATAGTTATTTTTTTCGCGTTTTAATCCATTTAATATTTTAATTTATTACACGCGATATTTGCGTGTATTTTATGATTTATTTCTCGCATACGTGTTAGTTTACTGTTAACTTACATTGTAATTTAGTAGACGCTTCATTGAATAAGCCAATTAAATTTATTGCACTGGTTATATGCATGCATTGAATAATTTATTAGATAGACTTCATAACATTTTTTAAATTATTTGGATTTTTGTTATCATTGTCTGTTATTAAAAGGGGTTGTGAGCCTGTGTGGATAGTGTTTGTCATCCTCATAGAGCTAAGTGGAGCCGGGGAGGTGTTTAAAAAAGAGGAAAAAGTCTGTTACCGCCTTTAATGCTTTAAAACCGTTAATGGCAAGTTTTTAATCTGTTCACATTAGATTAATGTTGATGATTTCTAGCCTTTACTCAAGATGACATTATTTATAACCAGCATGCCAGCACCCAATCAATACCGATACGCTCTCAAACCCAAAAACTCAGCAATTTATTTTCCACATGTATTAAACTTTACATATTTCTAACTGTCAAGAGTTCATTGCTCTTTTCTGTTGCATGATTGCAATTTACATCCTCCGACGTCTTCATGACCACATACTAACTATTATATTGTCATTCATCAGAACTATTTCAGATTTACCATTATCCATATTAAGAGAAACAAAGAGGTGATTATACCAACTGCTGCGTACTGAAATGCTTACTTTTCAAGTAACTGTTCAGTGTAAATATGGTTATTGGTTATGTTTTATATGTTATGTCGATTTGCAGTTGTAAAGCGCTAAGCGGGTGATCCGCGACTTCCAGTGTTAGTTGCGAGGCGCAAATGGCTTGACACTCAGTCTCTGGATAAGCTTGTTCGTCAGCTGTTGGAAGATATACCTCGTCTGAGAGAGGAAAGGATAAATATTGATTAAAGGGTATGGGTGTATCTCGCTCATCAACACACCATTCCATGAGAATATGATAAGTGCGAAATTGTTAGTGCCACAAGAGCATGAACGAATCATGGAGTTGCTCTTGCGATTTTGGTCATGCTAAGTGCTCAAATAAGGCTTGAACCATTCAGTTACCACGGGCGATCAGCATTCAGCCCTCTCACCTTTTTATTGCAGTGACTTCTATACTGTGATCACAGTTGCCACACAATCTGAATAAGTAATAAATAATAAAAGAAATAAATTAAATGGTGTGTTTTTATTTAAATCGGATTTTAAGGGGGAAAATTAAAGAGTTTAGTTGAATACTTCATAAATTAATTAATCCTTCATAAATTACACTCACCACTTTACTCGACACGTTGATCAACGTCGGGAGGTTGATAGAAAGTGTTGAAATGTCGTCTATTGTAAGTGCGTTCAACACATAGCGTTACCGAAGCAACCATTAAAACCGGTGTTTAACCGGTAACTCATTTGTCAGTTTATGAAAAAACATTTTGAATTTGGTGTATAAATTTGATAGTTTACATCTGAGTCTGCGCGGAATTTGCACCAATCACTGAGCCAAGGCATGGAACGTCATCGGTAGACATAGCCAATGAAAAGGCCAAGGGCAGTGGTTGACGGTCCAACCAGCGAGCCAAGGGCAGAAGGAGGAGCTTAACTTTTCTGCAGAATACGGCCGCAAAGGGCCCATTTTTAACATCACCTAAAACTATCTCATAGTGTGGTTATAACCAGAAATGTTTAGTGCTTTAAGGTTCAACTACCTGCAACTGGAAAAATACGGTCACTCTCCGTTTGCGGTTATTTTGGCCACGCTTAGTCATGAGTGGCTAAACGAAATCCATAACTTTATGATATTAGCCACAAAGATTGCAAAGACCAAAAATGAAAGATGGGCCGCAATTGGTGCAATGTTCAGTTTATCTTTTAAACCTTGGTTCCATTATTTGCGAGAACTACGCTAAGTGAAAACGCTTTAACGATGGGCGACAACGTAAAAAACCAGTCTGACGTTTGACGTCCAGCTGCAAAGTTGTTTATTCGGTCGAGTGAAAACCATGCTTTTGTCGCCATTACGAAACGGATGCACTAAGATATAACGTACTCCCTTGCCATTTGATTCGTTGACGGTTCGATTAAAAACGTCACGTGACAACCGGAAAACATCTTTGAACCAAAAAAATTGGACTCCGTTAGGATTTGTTAAAGCAGCCGACGCCAGGCTTAAAATGCTTTTCGTATACTTGTAGGCGATCAGTACCGGCCGTTTGGGTCATTTGGGCGACGGAGTCAGACGAGACCCGATCAGTTCCGGGGCGACATCGGTACCTTCGGGTGTCTTGCACGAGAAGTATGCCTTCGGTTGGGGCCGAGAGAACATGCAAGGGTCGGTCGCTCGCTTGGGAGAACATAATTTTCACTTTCTTAGTGACCAACTCTTTAACACTTTTTTTGGGACACGCTGGTAAGCAAACATGTAACTTCGCTATCAATTTTCAGAAATTATTATTGTCTATCCTGGGGATCTGGTATTACCAGAAGTATATAATACTTCTCTTCGAGAGAAGTGCACCACAAATCGGGGTAATTGTAACGCCATTCTTCCCAACATCTTAACATTTGGAGCAAAGTTACTAAACCGAATCACTTACGCGATAAATAGTTCCCTCATCATTACTCTATTAGCCTTTAACTATTTGGTCAGACGCATGCGCTTGTGGATTTTTGTCAAACGTCAAGACAATCAAGGTTTGTGGGTTGATTGCTTGCTGGGGATTTAGTGCCAAACATGTAGAATAGTTGCGATGCCCATCTGAAGTTTGATGAGCGGTAAAGCAAACTAAAAGGTGCATGAGCCTGAGAAGAATGACGTTACATAACTGAAGTATTAAGAGGAAACAAAGTGTCATTCTTCTTCTATTAACCCCTTCTGGTAATATACCGTAGTTAAATTTAAGCTGCCATGTAAAGATGAAATTGGCGATAGTACCAGAAGTAAGATAAGGGAGTAGAAGTAAAGTGCTCTAGCATTGGTAATAGATCCTGGCACAAATTTGAGGATTTTATGCCGCTTCCATCGCGCCTACCCCCTTCCCCTCAACCAGAAGTCCATTAAATTAGCCTAGGAAGTAACCAAAAGAGGGGGGGGGTTGGGACTCCCCTCTCTTGTGTTGCAATACTGAAGAAGGGCGACACATTCGCAACCTCGCGATAACTTTATTCAGACCTCCGGTTTAGGCGCGACTCGTACGCCAAAATTTGCCCTATTGGGAGAGACACGGTAATTGGCTGAAAATGAACGCTGGATCTCTAAAGGGACCGGAAAACGCCCCCCTTCCACTGCAAAACCGAGCCCTCACTAGCCTAGAATCAGGGGAAGGGATGGGGCTGTGAATTTGGGAACAGTCAAGGCCATTCGGTTTTTCATGACTCTTCATAAACCTATTGAACCAAAAAATATTTCACGACCGTGGCCGTTCCTTTTTTTTATATATATAAAGCAAACTCTACCTTTTAGAGACTCAGCGTTCATGGACTGAAGAAGTTACGCCCGCTCACGTCAAGAAAGACTTCCTAGAGAGGAGTTCAATAAAACTGTGCCCTCTCTAGCATAGAAGGGGAAGGGATGGGGGCTGTGAATTTGGGAACAGCCAACGCCATAGACCCAACCAACAAATCTTTTGAATTTTTATAACAGCTCAGATCTCGTGCTCGGGTTTTGAGGCGAGAAAGGCATAACCTGATTGGCTTGATTTTGCCATGCGCGTAACCCGTTTTACCCCAAGGGGCAGACTCTAATCCAGACAGAAAAATGAAAGATTTATTTTCGTCGCTCAACGGCAGATGACACTACAATCAACTATGTTATTCACGTGATCCTATCCCTTAGATGGAGACGAGACCAAGCCAGCTCGAGATTTCAAACAGGCTTAAGAAAAAGGGGGAAAATTAAAGGGGCGTGCCAACATGAGCCAAAATTTCCCACTAGAGCGGGGGCAAAATGGCTGCCTAATGTTAAAGTCCCATAGAGTTGAAAATTTGAGCGGGGGCCTTCGCCCCCGCTGCCCCCGTAGTTGGCACGCCCTAAACCCCCATCCATGGAGTTAAAAGGAATTCTTACCCCAGCTGAGATGTACGCTATACCAGCTATTGTAATTGTTTACTTCCTAGGCTAGTTTAATGGACTTCTGCCTCAACCAAAAGCCGCGGAACACGGACGCGGCTGCTTGAATCTAGTTCGGTCGTCTACCGCCGCGAGCGTCTCACGGGTTTGGGGAAAATTCAGAACCCGCTACCAGAGGGGCAACCGTTGGTGTGTTATCAAGAATATTCACTTTCGCCAAGTGAAGAATTCGGTTACCTCGATACTTCTTGTCTCTTATCTTACTTCTGATAGCACTCATTGACGCGTGAGTTGATCACTCTTATCCTGGAAAGTATAAGACTAAGATCATTTTGATCTTTAGGGCAGAGGATTTATCCCAAAAACGTACAATCTCCCATAAAACTTAATGTTAATTTTTGGTTCCTTTGAATTCAAAGGAATACGAAATTAACATCAAGTAACTCGCGCTTATACATGGTAATAGAATTCTTTGAAGGGGTTCTATATCTCGAAAAGCTAGCGTCCGTGGGTGCGTGATCAAGTGGGCCATGACCAATCTCACTCACCATCCCCCCCCCCACAATATCCTTATTATCAAAATATCTGGGAAGATCTAATGAAACAGTTCTTGGATCGTCTCTATTTTCTTACACAATTACAGACCACGCTTAACCGTATCTGGCGAGATAATATTAGGTAGAAAGTTGATCGGTACCAGAGCTTGACGGTTTCGAATATAAACTCCGCGAGTCTTCCATTTTCCCTGGGAAATAGTCATAAGCTTCTGCTTGAATGGAGTGATCAATTCTTGCTGTCAATTGATGGTGAAAAACATGAGTACTTCCCTTTTAGAGCTGTGATTGGTTAATAGTGAAGTAATACTTTTCTTTCAATCTTTAAAGTACCAAAAGGCTCTCCTCTTCGAGATTCTCTCAATATGGTGTAAGCTCTTAATTAATGCACAATGTTATTTTAATTTTTTATTCTAAAAATACACCATATGCTTGCTAAAAACCTTAAGTTAAAATTTCTTTTTCAAGCTATAGGACGACAGCTTATTCTGTATATACCTTGTTAGAACATCGATTGTCAGCACGCGCAAAGCTAGGTCTCTATGTCACCTAGCTTTGTGCTTTCTGTCAAGAGACGAAAAACTTAAGGATTTTCAGGATTTAAAATATCCGCTAGTTTGTATGTCCGCACTTGGCGTAAATTTTCGCTCGCCACGCACGCCGAGAAAAATCACTGTCCACACTTGGCAAATTTTCGCGCCAACCGCGCTGGGCGAAGGAGGCGAAGAGAGAAAAAATGTTCGCCAAGCTGAACTTTTTACGTCGGTCTCGCCGGCGTTGGTGGCGTACATCCAATCGGCGAGAGTCTCTGGCTCACGTGAGAATATTGTCTGCCTTCTATATTAAAATAGCGCCTGTTTGTAGCAAAGTAGAACGATTAGCTCACGCAGTTAATTAAATAGTTTCACTGCTTTTAATTCAGAAACGTAAACAAAACGTAAATAAACGAAGAATACGGATTAGAGAAGTTTTTAAGGATAGGGAAATAGATGGCGATATCAAAAACCTAATTTCCAAAGATACAGGGATTATCTTTTTGTGGAATACTGTCGATATACACCTACCCAATTTGACTATTTGTCATTAATATCGAGGGTAATTGAGGACATGGCCATATTTAAGTCACTCACGACGATAGACTATTCAAATAAACACCGTATATATTTTTTCAAGCAGACGACATTCGCACGTGAGCCAGAGACGCTCGCTGATTGGATGTACGCCACCAACGCCGGCGAGACCGACGTAAAAAGTTCAACATGGCGAACATTTTTTCTCTCTACGCCTCCTTCGCCCAGCGCGGTTGGCGCGAAAATTTGCCAAGTGCGGACAGTGGTTTTTCTCGGCGTGCGTGGCCTAGTGCGGACGTACCTTAAGCAAGAGTGCACGGCTTGAGTTTCAAATACGTGTAGTAGGCTGTAGGCAATTTTAATTTTATGTATTCTCCATGAAATTTCAAACGAATTTTAATTTTAAAATATCTGTCACTTCAGACCAATATCTGTTAGATAACTAATTTTGATCATTTTCCTTTCAAATTCTTTTCAAAGACACTTTTTATTAATGAACCTAAGAATTTGCTACGCTGTCAGCTTGCTAATTGATTCGCTTTCTCGAGGATGCCCATTTCCGCAAAATTTTCGAGAATCATAGCCCAATTCAGCATACTTTTTATGGGCCATTTCCGCACAGTTTTTACATTGAAAATTTAGTTCACCATTTTTACCTTAACCCATTTCCGCACAGTTTGCAAATAAATTTTTCTTTTATTTTTTTGTTGATTTGGTTTGGTTCGGTTCGGGTTAGGTTAGGTTAGGCTACAATAGGGGCATGCTATTAAACTTGTGATTTGACCATTGCAATATCACTATCGATAAAAAAGTGTATTGAGACGTAAGCGTTAAACCAAGTGTGTTTTTGTTAAAAAAAAATACAAGTAAAAGGAGCATTTTTTTAATTCGGTTTGTTAAATGTGCATTAAAAATTAATGTATTGTTAAATAGCATCGACAATTTTATAATCATAAAACCTCACATTTTGGCTATTTTCGGTCCAATGGGTCAGCATCATAAGTTTAAGGTTTTTAAAATGTTTTGCAAACTGTGCGGATATGGGTTATGAAAAACTGTGCGGAAACGGGCTATAGGTTTTTAAGATGTGAAAAATAAAACTTTGCGGAAACAAGCGACCACCCGCGTTCTCTACTACGGTTTTAAAAAGCCAACAATTACATTAAATAGAAAACTTAATTCTTATTGTTTATGATTTAGAGTACTTCGTCTACAGGATTGTGGTATCCTGGAAAAGTTCCGTAAGGACACGATTGAGTGGGAAAGGATTAAGGGCATGTTTGACACGGACCACCTCCAGGAAAAGAGTGGTACTAGACCTTTGATCATAGTGGACCTGCAAGGCGCGTTCGCCATCTTGACCATCGGACACGCTCTGGCTTTGCTCGTCTTTCTGGCAGAGAGACTCTCTAACCTCTTCTCCAGATGCTTAAAGATGCATAAATGACCACACCTGAAGAATGTATCTCGTTTTACCACGTTATCAAAAGGCACAGTGATCATTTAATTGCATAAGTTTAAAAGATATGTTCCATAAGTATGACACTACCTATACTTCGAAATGCTAGAGACTTACAGCTCCGACGTTTTACCTACGTCACTTCGTATCAATCTCTCAGTAACCAGTGACAAACTTATGGAACATATCGTATGAACTTATGATAATTGCTATAAACTTCCACAATTTTGCATCAATCTTTAACCTAATTAAGTAATGTAATAATTGTTGTTGATTAGTAATAAATAATAATAGTCATAGCACCGCGTAAAATAACTTAAATTACCATATTTTTGTATTTGTTGTTAGCCGGTTCCAACACGAACCAGGCAGTTTGTAGAACGACGCCGAACAGAATAAAACATGTTAGCTGTCAATAAGAGTCGTTGTTAATGAGACAGTGTTGTAATTAATATGCAAGCAGTCGGAACGAATAAGAAATGTTACATGGTGTCAGACTGACGAATCTATACGCTTTTATATTTTCTACGCTCGCTCCGAAGGATGGGAGGATTAGCTGCGCCTTAGTGATAATGTGGATCAATATTAGAGATCGTTCAAACCAAGGTTTCTCTTGTTCGAGGAAGCGTCTGCAGCCAAACCAAGATCAGACTCACAGAAATTAGCGTTGCTGTTACTTGTCGCGGGACAAGCGGCAATTGATGTATTCGATTCGACTACTCCAAAGAACTTTGACAACACTATAGCAAGGGTTTGAAGCCCATTGCATCCCTAAAAACACGAGGTACATTGAGAGACACCTCGACCCTAAACCTTTGACAGAAGATGAACGCCGGTTTGGCGGACTATACCTGGTCAACTATACTTGGTTCTTTTGGACCTCGTAAGTCAACTAACCCTAACAGTTAAACAATTTTAGTTTATACTACCAGCTTGCGAAGCTGGTATTCTGCCACAAGGACCAGTTTGCTATTGGATGCATTCTGAACGCGTGGCGTACGCGGACGCGGAAAAGAGTTGCAGAACGGAGAAGCAATTGCCCGGTCGGTCAGCCATGGTACACAACGCCGAGATACTGGAAATATTATCCAGGGTAGTCTGGGCCAACCAGGTATCCGGTTCAACATGGTTGGGCATGAATAGAGGGTGTTTGGAGATACTCCGACGACACCTTAGATATTGAGAAACTATATGGTTGAATGTCGAACCCAACGGAGGTCGTACCGAAAACTGCGGTGCCATTTTCGGCAAGCGATACAAGTTCTTGCTCGGGGATGTAACTTGACCTATCCCTCCCTGTGCGCAACAGCGCTCTCAGTCGATTTTAGTAAAAACAAAGGTATGATACTGTCCATCAACAGTTTAGTCAGCACAGCAAACACGCAACTTATAAGAACAAGGGACAGAATTGTTAAAAAGGGTGCGACTTATTTCCTCACGAAGTGCATGACACTTAAATCCAGTACCCTAATTACGTCATCGCAAATTAACCATCTGGTTAACATCACGCAAGAAATCTAAATAATAAAACCAAAATACGCGCATTATTTAAATTTCCCGTGTTGAAAACCTATAATCATTAATCATCCGTTGTAAAAAAATTCAGTATAGGAAGCTAATAAAGAAGATACCTTTTAAATTTGGTTATAACGGGTTTTTCTCTTTCCCTCCCTGTCTTTTTTATTTTCCTGTTCAAAGGGCCTTTTGTCTTGCCAAAAAGGTTTTCGGTATACTTTGACGGGCATCGCAACAGTTTATGACAGAAAAAAGTGGAGGCCTTCGACCACTGCACTTCATTGGGTTCCTCCCTATCCCCTTGGGCCGTTCGGACCAGACGTTAAAATTCATGAGGGCCTTAAGCCTGGTTTTCACTGCCGAAAATTTCACGGAACAGTAAAAAATAATCCGCAAAATTTTGTGGAAAATTCCTTAAAAACACGGCGACAAAACGTTTTCACTTAAACTTGTAATATCATGAAAGAGTGAGAGCTCGTAGAGACCAAGGCTTACCAGATATGTCGAAAATGCACCAATAGCTACCTATCAATTTTCTTAGAATTTATTTTCTTCGTAAAAACGATCTTTTTTATCATACAAAGAACGACTAAGCCAAAGTCCTTTAACAAATCGTTAGCTATACATTTTTATTAATTTAACTCGACCACACAAACGCCTTCAATTAAAGAAAGTCGCGTCGAAAATAAACCTCTCGCGAGCTGATCAAAACCAAGCCTATGACGTCACGCATTCGTCGATTCCTATTGGCCACCGCTTTCCTTTCCGTAATAATTTGCGGAAAAATAGAAAACGAATTCCGTGGTTACCGCCCAGAAAATGCAAAATTTCGCATCAAGTTACGTCTGAAGAAACGGCGCGGAACGCGGTTTTTCCTGAGTTTTGAGCCAGTGAAAACCAAGCTTAAAAAACAGAAAACAAATTCCGTGGTTACCGCCCAGAAAATGCAAAATTTTGCATCAAGTTACCTCTGAAAAAACGGCGCAGAACGCGCTTTTTCCTGAGTTTTGGGCCAGTGAAAACCAGGCTTTAGGTGACGAAGTGAAAACAGGAAACGCCACGTACCCCAATGGTACGTAGGTTCCGCCTCTTCGTTCCGGGATTTAAATCGTCGTAATTTGAAGACTTGGTTATGGTCGGACGGAATATACCAAGCTCCGAATGTCCTAGCAACACCCAACGCCATAGGAATGCCCTCCGAAATTCCGAACCTCGTCAAGCGCCTTTACGGATCCACCGGCACAAACTTCGAGGAAAACATGCGATAACTTTTACTGCAAGTTACGATGCGAGTCAGACACAGAAAGACAAGTACGTCCAGTGTAATACCTCTCCGTCACGTCTTCGTCACTCGGATGTGTAATAATAATATCTCTCCGTGCAGCTTCTTTTTTACCTCTCCGTGTGGCGTATGTCACGGAGAGGCTCTAAATCCGACGTGTCTGTCTGTCTGTTGTTACACCCCAGGGAACCGAGTTCGCATTTTGAAAATCGGAGCAAATGTGTTCTCAATTTCCGAACCGCATTTACAGTTCCCAGAAATTTGGAAAATTGTATTCCACTTACACTACCTATTACTCCAATGTCGCTATAACGCCGCCACCTTTTATCCATCCTACATGGACACCAGTCTGTACTTACTGGCTTCTAAACACCACCATCATCTGGTCTTTTTTCTATCCCACATGGACACCAGTCTGTACTTACTGGTATCTAAACAAAAGCTCATCTGACCTTTTGTCCATCCCACATGGACACCAGTGTGTACTTATTGGTATCTAAACAAAAGCTCATCTGACCTTTTGTCCATCTCACATGGACACCAGTCTGTACTTACTGGTATCTAAACAAAAGCTCATCTGACCTTTTGTCCATCCCATATGGACACCAGTGTGTACTTACTGGTATGTAAACAAAAGCTCATCTGACCTTTTGTCCATCTCACATGGACACCAGTCTGTACTTATTGGTATCTAAACAAAAGCTCATCTGACCTTTTGTCCATCCCACATGGACACCAGCCTGTAAATACTGGCTTCTACTCCATCATCATCGATCGGCTAGGGTTACGAGAAACGTCTAGCCTCCCAATGGTGGGGCTTTCACCAAAGGTTCAAGCAGTTGCGCTGTTCTTATCCGTAGCAGCGATTCGAAACCTTTATATACTACCAATTTGAGTAAGACGAAACTACTGGCGTATGCTTCATTTCAAACGTCAATATTAGTCGAGTCTCTCACGAATGCTTAATCATCCATTTTTACCTCTCCGAGTGACGTATGTCACGGAGAGGTTCTAATTTCGACGTGTCTGTCTGTATGTGTGTCTGTCTGTTGTTACACCCACGTGACCGCGTTCGCAGTTTGCAAATCGGAGCAAAGGTATTTTCAATTTCCGGACCGCATTTACAGTTCCCGGAAATTGTATTCCACTTCATTGCCTGTCTAACACCACAAGCCTCTGGTCTTTGACACCAGTCTGTACGTACTGGCTTCTAAACACCACCATCTTCTGGTCTTTTGTCCATCCCACATCGACACTAGTCTGTACTTACTGGCTTCTAACACCACCAACTTCTGGTCTTCGTTTTTGTCCATCAATCATGGACACCAGTCTGTACACCTGTACGAGGTAGTCTAGATGGCTTCTAACACCACCATCTTCTGGTCTTTGTTTTTGTCCTTCCCACATGGACACCAGTCAGTACACCTGGCTTCTAAACACCACCATCTTCTGGTCTTTTGTCCATCCCACATGGACACCAGTCTGTACTTACTGGCTTCTAACACCACTATCTTCTGGTCTTCGTTTTTGTCCATCCCTCATGGACACCAGTCTGTACACCTGGCTTCTAACACCACCATCTTCTGGTCTTTGTTTTTGTCCATCCCACATGGACACCAGTCTGTACACCTGGCTTCTACTCCATCATCATCCTTAAGGTTAAGACATACGCGGCGATCGGCTAGGGTTACGAGAAACGTCTAGCCTTCCATTGGTGGGGTCTTCCGCCAAGGTTCACGCTATTGCGATGTCCTTATATACATCTGCGATTCGAATCCTTTATATACTACCTATTTCTGTAATGCGAAGCAACAGGAGGATGCTTCATTTCAAACGTCAATAATAGTCAAGTCTCTCAAGGTTGTTTAATTATTCTTTTTTAAAACCATGTAACGCTCAATAAGGCGAACAACTAACAAAGAAAATATTAAATATTAATTATATTTATTTTAATATTTAAGATAATCTTGTTTCTCAATTCAAAATTAATACGGAAAGAGTTAAAAAGCAGTCTATTTTTTGTCTGTGTATGTCTGTCCGTTGTCACACTAGTGCGCTGCGTTAGCAGTTCGCTTTGTTTTGATGTGTTAAGAAATCCTACAGAACCTTAATATTCACTTTTTCCATAATATAAAGAGAATATGTGGAAATCTTTTTCGTAGTTACGATGCATTTAGTACTTTTGCAGCTTTAAAGCTCTGTTTCATTTTGATATTCCAAGGATGTTTTTTAATATTATTATTTGAAATGGCTGTTTATATATTACTTAAGCCATACTACATCTGTATATAGAATAATCCTTGGTTTTGTTATTTAATGAAGAAAGTAAAGGCCTGGATTCCGTCGGGTAAATCTAATTTGATCCGCAATAGGCTTAGTGAACCAATGAGTAAATAATTGAGACCTGAGGTGGAGTAAACTTTGGGGTTTGATTATCGTGTCTGTAATGAAGGGACATCAACGGTTCAGAGTGAGCCGAAAGTTAAATACACGTTTAAATAATCTGATTTGGATTTTATAATAGAAGAAAGTATCATGGTAGCAATTAGATCAGTGAAAGGGCTAATCGTTATCGGGTTATAGCTTTGAAGTTTTCATTCTTGTTATGGTGCGCATTGACTTTCAGTGCGTCGAAAAAGGGGGAGTAGAAGGCTTGGCTGGAGTGTTCTCGCTTCGAGCTTACGGTGTGCGCTCGCACCTTTCTCTGCCCTCTTATTGGTTGAAATACAGTGAACCGGATATTAGGAGGTAAATATAACAAATAAATAAAGAAGAAAAGCGAGATCACCCAAAATGCTTTGCCAAAGTCGCTAGTTTCAACTCCCCCTCTTTCTACCCTCTTTGGTGCGTCTAACCACAAGTCATTTTTGGTATATTTAACGTTAACACTCATGTTGGCAAACTAAAAATATCGTTGAAGTGAAACGAGACAGTAGTCTTTATACTGAAAACCAGTTGTGAATGTAGCTATGAGAATATAGGGTTAACAGTTGAGGCGTAGACAATTGGGCCTTTTCAAACATATAAAGGTTATATCTCTCCAAAATATATACACTTCTTTTCCTGCTCTTTCCCATTTACTGATTTCCATGTATCCAAGACATATCTTTACTGGATGTAAATGTCGTCTGCTTTACTGTATATTCGCTATTCTTGGAATACTGCTTCAATAATTCGTAAATTTTTACTTCAAAAAACAGAAATAATTCCATATCTAGGTTAATTACTCGGAGAGGTAATATTTTGGTTTTCCCAAGTTGTTAAAATGATGTAACGCGCGTATTTACTTTAGCATTTGAGATTATCCTGTTTCTCAACTCAAAATTAATACAGCAAGAGTAAAAAAGCAGTCTATGTGTTTGCCTTTGTGTGTCCGTCCGTTGTTACACTAGTGCGCCGCGTTAGCAGTTTGCCTGCCTTGTGTTTATGTGTAAATAAATCCTACAAAACCTTAATATTTTGTCGATACGCCTGAGATTGGAGATAGACTTAAAAAGCTAGCCGAAATAAGTCACTGTAAGGCCTGTTTCACTGAGTTGCCAAAGAAAAAAAGGCATATGGAGCGACGAGGGAAGGTGCAAGGTTTACATAAATAAAGATAATAGATACGAGGAGGGAAACATATCGTGTAACAAGAAAATAACTTTGTGACGCCCAAGTTTCGTACTTCATATGTTTCAATGATTTACTTTTGATAGTACGAAATATCCTATCTTAAAAGATCGCTGAGATCACCCTGCCACGAGAGAGGACCAAGGTCGAGGCTTCTAGCTTTAGCCCTCCCCCGTTAAAAATACCTACGGTCCTCTCCTAAAAACTTTCCATAAGGAAAGGGGTGATTCACCTTTCAAAGATGAAAGATAACAACTCTTTTGAGCCCCCAAAAGAAGGAGCCCAAAAAGGGCAGATTCTCTGGTAGAAATCCAGCTGCCTATTTAAAACTGTAATTTAACCACATTTAGAGAGATATATTGCAGGTATTCAAAAGTAGGAAATTCTACTTTTGAATACCTGCAATATGTCTACAAATGTGGAATAGTTACAGTTTTAAATAGGCAGCTGGATTTCTACTTTTCCATCACTTTTTGAGACTTGTAACATGTCTATAAAAATGGTCAAATTACTGTTTTAAATTGGCAGCTGGATTTTTACTTTTCCATCACTTTTTCAGACTTGTAACATGTCTATAAATATGGCCAAATTACAGTTTTAAATTGGCAGCTGGATTTCTACTTTTCCATCACTTTTTCAGACTTGTAACATGTCTATAAATATGGCCAAATTACAGTTATAAATTGGCAGCTGGATTTCTACTTTTCCATCACTTTTTCAGACTTGTAACATGTCTATACATGTAGTCAAATTACAGTTTTAAACTAGCATCTGGTATTTCTACTTTTCCATCACTTTTTCAGAGTTGTAACATGTCTATAAATATGGCCAAATTACAGTTTTAAATTGGCAGCTGGATTTCTACTTTTCCATCACTTTTTCAGACTTGTAACATGTCTATAAATATGGCCAAATTACAGTTTTAAATTGGCAGCTGGATTTCTACTTTTCCATCACTTTTTCAGACTTGTAACATGTCTATACATGTAGTCAAATTACAGTTTTAAACTAGCATCTGGTATTTCTACTTTTCTATCACTTTTGCACACCTGTAACATGTCTATAAAAATGGCCAAATTACAGTTTTAAATTGGCAGCTGGATTTCTGCTTTTCCATCACTTTTGTAGACCTGTTACATGTCTATAAATGTGGTCAAATTGCAGTTTTAAATTGGCAGCTGAATATCTACTTTTCCATAAGTTTTGCAGACCTGTAACATGTCTGTAAATGAGGTAAAATTACAGTTTTAAATTGGCATCTCGATTTCTACTTTTCCATCACATTTGCAGGCCTGTAACATGTCTATAAATGTGGTCAAGTTTCAGTTTTAAACTAGCAGCTGGTATTTCTACATTTTCATCACTTTTGCAAACCTGTAACATGTCAATAAATATAGTCAAATTGCAGTTTTAAATTGGCAGCTGGATTTCTACTTTTCCATCACTTTTGCAGATCTGTAACATGTCTATAACTGTTGTCAAATTACAGTTTTAAACTAGCAGCTGTTATTTCTACTTTTGCATCGCGTTTGCAGAATCGCGCTGCATATTTCTGCCAGTACAGACAATTAACAGATAATAAACAGATAATGTAGAAACGGCAGACAATTTGCAGTTCTGGAATTGTTGTTAAATTTTCGCGTTTTTCGAGCTGCAGCAAATGTAGCCTTAATGTATACCTATAACAGCGTGGTAGCGATAAAAAAGCGCGTATGCAGATGAATAACAGCCTAAAATTTTTGTACGGGTAGAATCAAGACCAAAAAAGTATCGATAAGACTGAGGTTATCACTTGTCTGAAGGTTCAGATATTAATTTTTCTTTTTAATTGAAACTTAAATGCATGCTTAAGAAAAAACAACGTTCCATTACCGTTTTCCGTTGAAATAAATTATTTTACTGGTAATCAATTTCAAAAATTTACTTATCTCGGCTTTTCGACCACAATTCCATTCCCCGAAAACATTTTATCATTACATTCATTACTTTTGGGAGATACCGTGTCAAACTAACCTATAAAAGAATAAAAACTGTAATAGCGGTCTGTTTAGCCATGACAACAACCTTTTAAAAGTTACAAGCACTTTATAACCCTTTTGAGACTAACCGGACCTGAGCAAACTATAGCTTAACCTGCTACTAGCACGACCAGGGAGAATAGATGTAAACTGGAGTTGAAATTGCATCATGTGCGACCTGCGGCCCTGAAACTCTCCCATAGTCCCAATGTGTGTAGAACATAATTTTTAAAATTAATGTAACTTGTTACAATCGTCAAAAACTAATGAGACTAAAAACTGGTTGCTTAGCAACGAGAGACTCGGAGTTTCAAAAACAGTCGACAAGTCATCGATCCCGAAATATGTTTCTCCTCCGAAGAAAAACAGAGCCATTATTCCTGCTCTAATTCCTTCGTTGCTTAGGAAAACCACTTAAGGACTTTCATGGTTTCAACGGGGTACAATATTCTCTCAAGCGGCAAATTAAAACTAACATACCTAAGAGAAAGCTCGGAAAACGAGTTGAAACGCGCAAAGGATTTTATGAAGATTTCCTTCAAATTATTTTCGTGGTTGCTCACGTTGTACGAGGCGCAATCTTTAAATTCTACACGCAATATGAATACTGTGCGGTTTTGTATGTTAAAATACGGCGCAACTTGAGAAGAAATAAAACTACCTGAATACGTTCATTCTTCTGCAATTGTCCCTGTACGATACTGCGTCGACTACAATGGGAAATTAAAAATTAATAATGATGAACGACGAAACAGCAAATAATATAGAACACACTTTGGTAAAGTATAAGTAAAACATTTCAAAATTCACTGTTGTTCAAAGATATTGTTACTAGTCAAATTGCATGGACTTCTTTGAACTAAGATAATTCACTAGATTAGTTTCAACCTTTGCCTTTCATACACTTCAGCTAAGTACATTAACTTTTTACCAGTTTCCACCATATTTGATTTTAAATGACCAAGGAGAGAAATCTGGTTACATGATCCAATTTCTGCATGTTTTGCAAATGTTTCACAATATTAAGTAATTAGTTGTCAGCTTTTATGATAATCATAATAACCAGCATCATGCAAATGTTTTTTAGCGTTACTTTTATCCCGAATGTTGATAAGTTTGCGGAATCGAAAGTTAATAATTCGTGGAACGGGCTACTAGGAATGCTCCAGAGAAATAGTATAATTCCAAATATATTCTGAACATAAAATTCATTGTCAATAATAAGAATATGTTCACAAGGTTTTATCTTCTTTGTAGCGAAATTATAAGGTTTTGTGTTAAGGCTGATATAGTGTAAATAGCACATTGTGTCATTTTATGGTTTAGTTGTTGTGAGTAAAATTAAGGCGTGCTGATAAGAAAATAATTTGGCTTTGAGTCTTATACCGAGGTTAAATGCCACATAAATGGAAGGATTCGTTTAGAATCCAAGTCTTGCCATATTTTTATAGTAATACAAGTTCGTTCTTGGTCAATTTTATTCAATAATAATTGCGTAAATATTTCCAATAAACTGGAAGGAGATTTTTCACTTATAACTTTGGTTTTAACCACAGATCGTTTCAATTCCTTTGCAACTTCGCACCCCTTTCTGAGTTCGAGAACCCAAATATTATTCGGAACAAACCAATCAAATGAAAACAATATTTTCTCTGTTGTCAATTACGTGTAACTTTGTTACTTTCTTTCCTAATTTCCACAATAAAATTTTAACCAATTACGTAAAGCTTCACTTTCATGAAGTTTACAAGTTTTTGAGCGTTGATATAAATTCAATTTAGATTAATCAAAAATGTCTTGATTAGAATCAAGACTTAAAAATGTATCGATAAGACTGAGGTTATCACTTGACTTAAGGTTCAGATATTAAGTTTTCTTTTTAATTGAAACTTAATGGCATGCTTAAGAAAAAACAACGTTCCACTACCGTTTTCCGTTGAAATAACTTATTTTACTGGTAATCAATTGCAAAAATTTACTTATCTTGGGTTTTCGGGCACAGTTCCATTCCCCCAAAACATTTTATCATTACATTACGTGTATGACATTGAGTTATAAAAGGTTCCCCCATTTGTGCCGGGCATGCTTCGCAGTCGAACAGTTGAAAACAATGGCGGAAAATTAAGTAGGGACAGTAAGATTTTTATTCGTGGTGATGCAAAATGATGTAATGTCTAGTGTACTTCAGTCAACAGTCGTACTGTTCATTCTCATAGCTCAGGACATGATTAATGCTACCCACCTATTTCTCTCTCTAGTTTCAAACAATGGTTAGAGACTATTCAGTGCCGCTGGTCGCACATGATGATATTTCAAATACAGTTTACATCAATTCTCCGTGAGTAGTAAGGACTATACAAATATGCAAGGATCCAAGATGGCCGCCATGACGTCATCCACCCCAGATATGTTGACACCCTATATAAAATATCTTACCTTATTCTACCTTACAGCAGGCAATTAAGGGGGAATGACCCATTTTTAATACCCCCGGACAGTTATCATGCCTGGTATTCCCTTTGTATTAATAATAAGCAAGTCTATATAATAAAAACCTAGGAGCGGGCGCCCACGCCGTTTTCAATCAGCCACGTAGATGTTCCAAAGTTGTCTTCCAGCGTGCTAGCTTCAACCTTGGCGGCTATGACGTAATTTCCCCAGACGTAAACTAAAACTAGGTTATTGGCGCCAAGTTTAAAAACCTACCTCGAGCCCTGACTGGCAGCTGCCCTCTTTGAGTGTACCAATATCGGAGAGTAATCCATTTAATTGGCCTAAACAGGCCCAAACAAGCCCGCGCCAGCCTAGGCTCCCCGTGTTTTCCCCATTGCTAAGATGGGGAAAAAACCTTGTTCGAGATAAGTCAAACCCGCCCTCCAGCAACGTAAGCCAAAGTTAAATAAAAGCATAAATTTAAAACATGTCTTGCAAAGGCTTACCAAGAGTATTTTGCTGTCTTGAAGAAATAAACGGAGTGTTTCTTAAGATTGTCAATGATTCGATGGCTTTGCCAGGATTCGAACTCGTCACCTTTTGGTTACAAGCCCGGACCAGCCTGGGTTCGTTGATGTATAAGGGGTCGTTTACGAACAGCCCTAAACAAGTTGGATCCCTGCCTTCCAGCGTGGTATTTTGCCACCTTTCACTATTAATGGGCGTTACCCATTTAAGTGTCGTATAGACCCAAACAAGTTCAATCCCTGCTTTCCAGTGTGCTATTGTCCGCCCTTGACTCTACTCTTAATTGGCGTCACCCATTTAATAGGCCCAAACAAGACAAAACAAACCCGGGCCAGCCGAGGCGCGCCCGTCTTCAGAATGGTACTGTTTAAATTTTCCCGCCAATTTTTATTGTGCTTCGTATTCGCCGCTAGAAACCAGTGTTCGGAGAAGGTTTCTTTCCCCGTGACGGGGAGAAAACCTTCTTCGAGTTAAGTTAAACCCGCCCTCCTAAAATGTAGAAAGTTAAATAAAAAATAAAAATTCAAAAAAAATATATATTTTTAGTCCTAAGGTGTATTTAAGTAACAAATAAATACAAAAAACTTATTACAAAATAATCAATTTCTTGAGGCGTTAATAATAGCCCAGAGGAGGTGGGCTCAAATTCTGCCGAAGCAATTGAAACATCAACAACCCTTTAATGCATAAAATAGCTTTGGGGCTAACAAATACCTAGCCGTACTTTCCAGAGTGCTATTCCCCCTTTGGCCGTGCCAATAATGAAACGTAGTCCATTTAATTGGGCCAAATAGGCCAGGGGCTGCCTAGGCTCGCCCGTCTCTAGAATTTTTCAGTTTTCCCGCTATTTTGGTTGTGCTTCGTATTGGCCGCTAAAAATCAGTGTTCGGAGAAGAAGGTTTCTTTCCCCGTCACTAAGACGAGAAAAAACCTTCTTCGAGATAAGTTAAACCCCCCTGCTAAAGTGTAAGCCAAAAGTTAGCCAAAAAACCGAAAAAGGCGCCCAACTGCAAGGGGACGGAATAATCGTTTTGTCAGCTTTAAATAGTGAAAAACGAAAAATTGAAATAGAAAATATTTACTGTTTGGGTTGTACAAGTTTGTGTAAACGGAAAACTAGCCCGAGTGTGTCGCCCACGCGGAGAGTGTTATTTTTAATCAGAGATGTAGATGTTCCAAGGCCGTCTTTTTTTAAGGCTTTTTTTAAATACGGGTATATCAACCTCTCCGGGTGTCTTTATTAAAATACACAGAGGCTCTCTTAAGATTGTCAATGGGTCCTTGGTTAAAGGCAGGGTTTTCTTTGCGATAACCGAGGTGTTTTAAGGTTGACCGGACCTACCTTTCAGCGTGCTATTTCCTCCATTTGACTGTATCCTTCCAAGACGGGAATTTAACATTGCGGTTTAGGATTTCTATAAAAATAGTAAGTCTACAACACTAGTTAAAAATCAAGACATTTAATATTTAAAATAAAATAAAAATGAAATACATGTTTTTAAGCAATTCAAGTAAATATATAGATAGTACCCGAGTTTTATCCTACATGTTACCGCAATCCAAAAAACCACTAAAAAAAAGCGCGGCTAGTGTTCGACGTTTTTCTTCGTGGCGGCAAAGAAAGAGAGAAAAGAATTTGACGATGCGCTATAATTTCCGCTGTCTCGTAGCTCCAGATAAAGAGAGAGAAGAATTTAGAGAAGCGCTTTCTAGTGGCTGCAAAGAAGAGGAGAAAAGATTTGGCGATGCGGTTAGTTAAATTGCGGGTCTAAACATATAAACTAGCTACATAGTAAAGTAGTTTAAAATTACTTCGATTCGGGAGACGCTACAGCGGTCGCTTCATTTGGGATACTCCGACTTTCGCGTTATAATTCAGGTATAATAAACGGTTTTATTGCGATTGAACCGGGGGTTCCTGCTCTGCAGGGCCGTCGAGAGACTTTGCGGGCCCCGGGAATGGTAATAGGTCGGGCCCCTAGAAAAATATACAGCTATGGGTCCGCCAAATTAAGAACTCCGTGCACTAGCCAAATCACTTAAAAAAACTTTTCTTAGCAACTTAGAAACTTTTAAGCCCTGGTATCTTCGTTTTTTAAAAGATAAATTCGGTAATTTCGTTAGCTAATAGAACTTACTGAGCCTACCTCTAAAGCTGAATTAACAAGTTTGTAGGTGATATAGTTTACGAAATATTTTAAGACAAATTTTCTTTACTTTCACTGACCGATCATGAAAATCCTAAGGTACCTCTAGAAGTGGTAGAAACCTAAAATTTGAGATTTATTTAGTATTTAATTTGTAAAGTAAGGAAAAATTTTAAAAATACTCCAATTTCTTTAAATATTTTTCTAGTTCCCACTACCTATGAAAAGAAGTCAGATCCTAAGAAAAACACTAACATTCAAAAATATTCAAAGCTTCATTTTGGACCTGCAACACCGTATAAGTGCTGATATCCCATGTACAGACTGTTAAAAAGTCTTTGGGCGTTGCAGTTTTCGCACATATATTACTATATTTCAAAAACTATTCAAGCTAGCGCTCTGGAATAAAGTGCGTTATAAAAGTTTTGCATTCCTCTTTCATATTTTGCCCGTTTCACAGTTGTCCTTTATATACTTTACCGGAAACGGGAAATGTCAAAATTATCAACTTTGAAAATATTGGATTCTCGAGGATATAAATGCGATTTTCGGATTTCTTGGGGTCGATTCATATTTGTAGAGCTTTCACCAGATTCAATTTGGATAAATAGATCACGAGTAATCAGCCTTTATTCAAAATGTGGCAACCTTCGTTAGAGTGGCGATAATTCAATATCGAGTATCGAATCTTTGTCGTAATAATGCTTGGTAGATGTTATGGCAATTCATGCATATGATTGGTCTTGTGGCGCAATCCTTTGAAACAATTCAGACGCTCATAAAATATTTTTCTAGTTCTTACTTAAAAAACTACCTATGAAAAGAAGTGAGATCCTAAGAAAAACAGAACTGCTCCACCGTATAAGTTCTGATATCCCATGTACAGCCAAGATTCGTATAAATATTTTTTAATTTTATACACTTTATATAAAAGTTATTGTCTCTTGGCTATAGCACAGCAAATATAAGATAATAATACCAATAATACCAATATTATAAACAAGTGAAGATATGCATTATGTAAAGGAACTGTGCAAAATGTTATTTAAAACTTGGTTGAAAATGGGGTCAAAGAACATTTTACGTGTAGCAGGTCCAAAGCGAAGCTTGTCATATTTTTACAAGTTATTAATTTTTACGGATAATTAGTTTAGAAGTTCATATATGATACTCTTTTGGCTTCTTTAATTTGAACTCACAAAATATCAAGTTACAATTAAGCAACCTATTTATGAGTAAACTGCGAGACGCTATCTGTACCATTTGTTTTGTTTTTGAAGTATTAGACTACATTGCCTAAACCCACAACCATCAGATTTGAAATTAGAAAGAAAGAATTTTTAAGCTTTATAGCATTTTGGCGCATTTGTACATATTGTCAAAGCCATGCGGAGTGATATTCCATATTAAGCTTAGTAGGATAAAATAGGCCAGATAAATATGACTGTAAAAAATGGGATGCGGGAAATGAGTGAAATTTGAAAATGGAAGTGGGAAAATCCAATTTCTAACATTGGCAACACTAATTTGAAAGTTTTGGTCATGGCTAAACAGACCGCTCATTCAGTTCATTATTTTTTTAAAGCTTATTTTGACACGTTATCTCTCAAAAGTAATTAATGTAATGATAAAATGTTTTGGGGGAATGGAATTGTGCCCGAAAACCCGAGATAAGTAAATTTTTGAAATTGATTACCTGTAAAATAAGTTATTTGAACGGAAGACGGTAATGGAACGTTGTTTTTCTTAAAGGAATGGATCACCCATAAACGTTTTTTGCTGTAATCCCTTTAATTTTACATAAAGTGTATTTTAAATTAGGAACCTTAATCACAAATCATACAAAATATTGTAATTTTCCAGCTCGATGAAGTCTCATAACTCTATATTAAATAGTTGGGGGTTTAACATTACGACCAAGTTGGCGGGTGTATCTTATTATTTCTTGCCAGATCTTTCAGTCTTTACAGAACATTGATGAGATTAAGATTGCTTTTGCAGAAAAATAATGCTCAAATCCTTTTGTTCAGTTATTCTCACAAAGTCTTTAATCTTTTCAGTGAGGTTAACAGGTGTATTCATTTAGTGGTTAAAAATAAACGTTAGAAGACGAAACGTTGTGTGCCGTTTTTATAATCGAACGATAAGAGTTATTATTTTAAAATAGTCCAGGTCCATATTGAAGTAACGCCGCCGATACGGCCGTCGCTCATTTTCGGCGGCGAAACCTAGCGCCATTTTCGGTGGTGCAATGCTGCCAGACACATTTCCTTAGTATTTTTTGGTCTGTTTGTCGTCGGCTGCTATTCATTCCGTATTTGGACACAGAACATCCCTTAAGGTTAATTTTTGTTTACGGAAACTTTAATTGACCTTATTTCAATACTATATAATTAAAATGGAAACCTCAATTTCTAAACGTGGAACAAAACATAGTAAAAAAGTAAAGAATAAGGCTAGGACGCTGCCATTTTATAATTGTGCCTGCTACAGTACTCTCAATTATGAAGCAGACGATAATCAGTTACCAAAACCACGGCCCACCCGCTCACGGACGTGATCGAGTTAGGTATTCGAAAAAAATTCCTCTCACCGTAAATGGCGGCCGATCACGTGATTTTGTTTTTCCCGCGTAAAACGCCGCGAGTTTCTTGAGAACTATGCGGCGCTCAAATGGACAAATACTTTTCGATGCTTCAGAGTCTTAAGCCCTTTTCAGACAGATCCATATTTTTATTTTTCAGGACTAGAATTCTTTGTCCATATAGGACCAAATTGCTCTAAGTTTAGCTTTCTTTATTTAGAAGCCTTTCACAATCATTGGGTTCTTTTATAAAGGTATTACAGTTCTATCACTGTACTATCATTGTACTCTGAAATTAACCCAATCAATCTCATTTCGGTATTATACACATTTACGCCTTTGTTTTATGCAGTATATACACATCGGTGGAGAAAGGATTTAATCTTCTATTCCTGCGAAAGACGCATGTTTGGACTTGTTTTGAGAATTATATTACGTTGACAAACCTTTTCGTAACGAATACCAGCTCAGTTGGCACTGTCTCTTTTTCAAAAGTTTAGAAATTTAGCCTCTTAAGGAATTAAGACTTATGTTATATTTTAATGCCTAATTGCTGCCGGCTGATGAATATTTTATTTACCGTTAACACGTTCAGGCAATGGCTTTTAGGGGGGGGGGGGGTTCGAACCATTTGTTATCATTGGAATTTACCATTCTAGTGATTCATTGAAAAAACGTTGTTCTGTACTTTTTTTATTACAGAATGATAACGGCATTATAACCCTTGACTATATATGATACGAGTTAATATGCGCTAATATTTTTAAAATTCGATATAATTTCTATACCTCAAAACTAGCTTTAGTCTTATCGTTACAATACTAGTTTTCATACCGATTTTCATACAGAATGGATACGAAGTACATTACGAATGGTGATAGACTAATCTGCTGAACTGCTGAAATAGTATAATTTCTTCTAAATGATTCTCCCATCCTTCCAACCTTAAGTGTATGAGCCTTTTAGACTATTTTGCTGAAATACCGAATTCTGAACCGTAAAAATTGAAATTAATGTAAGAGACTGTCTGAACTTTTTGACTATTTTGCTGAAATGCTGAATTCTCAACCGTGAACATTGGATAGTCAAAAAAGTTCAGACGGTCTCTATCTTACATTAATATCAATGATCACGGTTCAGAATTCAGAATTTCAGCAAAATAGTCAGAAAAGCTCAGATGGTCTCTTTTTTATATTAATTTCAAAGTTCACGGTTCAGAATTAGCATTCTAGCAATAGTGAAAAAGGTTCAGACGGTCTCTATCTTACATTAATTCCGGCTCAGAATTAGCTTCTAGCAAAATAGTGAAAAGGTTCAGACGGTCTCTATCTTACATTAATTCCGGCTCAGAATTCAGCATTTCAGCAAAATAGTCAAAAACGTTCAGACGGTCTCTATCTTACATTAATTCCGGTTCAGAATTCATTATTTCAGCAAATAGTCAAAACCTTCAGACGTCTCTATCTTACATTAATTTCAATGTTCACGGTTCAGAATTCAGCATTTCAGCAAAATAGTCAAAACGTTCAGACTGTCTCTATCTTTCATTAATTTCAAAGTTCACGGTTCAGAATTCCGAATTTTAGCAAAATAGTCAAAAAAGTTCAGACAGTTTAGGGTTTGGTAGGACGGGAGAATTTTATAGTAGGATTTAAACCATTTTCAGCAGTTCAGACGTTCAGACATTCAGCAGATTAGTCGATCCCAGATTAAGACATACACGGCGATCGGCTAGGGTTACGAGAAACGTCTAGCCTCCCAATGGCGGGGCTTCCACCAAAGGATCACGCAATTGCGTTGTTCCTCCCTATAGCTGCGATTCAAAACCCTTCATATACTGCCTAGTTCAGTAAGGCGAAGTAACAGGTATGCTTCATTCCAAACGTCAATATTAGTCAAGTTTCTCAAGAATGATTAATCGTTCTTTTTTATGTATCACTGATTAAGGCGAATAACTAACGAATAAAAAGTGTAAAATATTATTTATATTTACTTTAGTATTTAAGATAATCTTGTTTCTCAACTTAAAATTAATAAGAAAGGGTAATAAGCAGCCTATTAGACCAAG
Organism: Phalangium opilio; assembly: GCA_019434445.1. Lineage (NCBI taxonomy): Eukaryota > Metazoa > Arthropoda > Arachnida > Opiliones > Phalangiidae > Phalangium > Phalangium opilio. The sequence goes on from JAEQBA010002941.1 coordinate 216,854, forward strand.
AAGCCTGTGACCTGGATCTTACCTCATAAAGTAACAAAAGGTCTGACTATTGGAATGTGTTTAGTTTTAATGCTCATTAATAGATCTGGCAGTCTTACGCGTCACAGCTGGGGCATTTGAGGGGGGTGGGGCCCTGTTTGACCCAAATGAGGTATGATTTCTTACCTCATGAGGTACATGAATAAGAAAGGAGGCAAATGATAGAGCTGGAAAGGCGATTCCAAATATATGAAATCTGACGTCATCAAAGGGGCCATCAATATTAGTAGCAAATAGGGGCTCGCGCCCTAGCACCGATGCCCAAGGCATATTGTCAGACGGGGGTTCAAATGGTCGAATGAGGTATGATTTCTTACCTCATGAGGTACATGTATGAATCCGGTGTTGTTTGATAGATCTGGTCTTACTAAAATAACAGAATATAAAATCTGACTGGAACATACTCCGCTAAGTTTAATCTGACGGCCTGATTCTTGCGTCAAACTAAGACAACTTCGTACCTCATAAAACTAGATTCCCACCTCACAAAAAAATCGGCGGAAATCACACCTGACGGTAGAATTTTAACTAACGTCGTTCACACTACGACTGAATTTTGAGTTTGACGGTAGATAT